>CAUYON010051984.1:0-18876 GCA_963573935.1 Arctocebus calabarensis
AGCTGGGACTACAGGCGCCCGCCACAACGCCCGGCCATTTTTTGGTTGCAGCCATCATTGTTGTTTGGCGGGCCCTGGGGCTGGATTCGAACCCGCCAGCTCAGGTGTACGTGGCTGGCACCTTAGCCCATTGAGCCACAGGCGCCGAGCCTAAACATTAATTTTTAATTCAACTTGTTAATATGTTTTTAGGATACTGCGTCCTCATTTATAAGTGAAATATGTTTGTAATTTCCCTTTATAACAATATATTTTCTCCAACTTCAATATCAGATGTATCCAGATTAAGTAGAATGATTTTGGAATATTTCTTTTTTTTCTATTGTTTATAAGACTTGGCATGATCTGTTTTTTGAAATTATCTTTTACTTTTATTTATAAATATTGGTTGTCTATTTTTTGAGACTTTGGGAAAAAAAATAAGAAGCTAACTGATGACTCCATGCTGAGCCTCATAGTCAAAGCATTCTATAATAGACATACTCTTATTTGACAATGTGAATGTTACTTTCTTTGCATTATTATTAAAAATATTGCTTAATATTTTGATGCAGTAATCATCTGATTTCTTTTCTGAATGTATTTATCTTTGTTCATTCTTTACAAGGTTTTTGTTTCTAGTCCTTATCTTAAACATTGTTATTGTTATTAAATTTTAAGCCTTTTTAATTCTGTGAAGGCAAAAAGTGGAAACCTAATAAACACATATATATGTAAAAAATTTTTTTTAAATGCCAAAAAAAAAAAAGAGATGAAGTTTGTATTGTTCTCCTGGCTCTTTAGGGATGTAAGCAAAAAACTTACTTATTGAAGAAAAATCATAACTCCTTGTATAAGAAATAAAATCCAGGTTAATAAATTTCACAATAGTCAAAATAATTGTTTATGTTACCTTCCAAGATAGTTACAAAGAGAAGTTAACCCCAGTTATGACATAGTTGGTGATAAAGAAGAGAATGATAGGTAATGGGAATTCTGATGTAACTGTCTAGAGTGTTCATTCTTCAACATTCAAGGTAATAATAACGATGATGGTGGTAATTCTCAAAAAGGACTCAGGCATTTGCATAGGGTTCTGCATGTGATAGGATATCTATTTTAAGAGAGACCAGGATGTGATTAGGCAGGAGAATGCTATGCCCAGGAATGCTGCTAATAACCTCCTGTTGTAATTATGATGGTTTGATTTATTACCTCATGACAAGACCTTATATTACTTGAGTCCTCACAACAATCTCTCTAACGAAGTAGGTATTATTCTCTACTTTACAGATGAGGAAACTGGAGAGTCAAAGGGTTTATGTGACCTTCCCAAAGTCATGCGGCATAAACAGAGGAGAAAGGAGTGTTGGTATGGACAGTCTCCAGTATGGACAGTCTCCAATATGAAGTCTCCAGAATGGACAGTCTCCAGTAAGGACAGTCTCCAATATGAAGTCTCCAGAATGGACGGTCTCCAGTATGGACAGTCTCCAGCCTGTCAGACCCAATTCACCCATGAAATTTGGGCAGAGGAAATGTTTGCCAAATTGACAGGCTGTTTTCATTTAATCCTGTATAACATATTCCCTGGCCCAGCTTCTTCAAGAGGCTGTTTCTGTTCTCAGTTGACTTTCTTGAAGAGGAAATCAACCTAGCAGAATGACCGAGGGCTTCACCCAAGGATTCCCTCATTGTTTTAAATAAGAGAGTCTCCAGATTGCCTGAATGACAATTATTTGTGTAATAATTGTGTAGTAATTATATTGTGTTTTGGTATGAGAAAAATCCTTCCCTTCAAAATACACAGGAACAGCCACCACTTACAGTTAAAAATGTTAGAAGGCTGGCTTTGGACTTCAGAAAATGGCAAAAGACTTTCCTGGTACCTTTGTTTGAAAAAATAATATTATTTCAATTTTCTTTGGGCTTCTCCCCAAGTCTGAAGCTTCTGTGAGGTGTACCAATGACTCCTTACTTGCACAATCTGCATGGGCAGTGTCTGTTCTGGTTTAAAGACAAGTACTTCGCCTTCCCTGTCACTGTCCAACACAGCCCAGCCTCAGGCACCAGAGGAAGGAAGAACAAACACAGTTGCTCTCATCCTGAAAAACTCCTAGAGAGGCAAAAGCTTTCACACACATGGTTTGCAGAGAGATTTCAGCCAGGCCTAGCAGTCCCACTTGTTGTCAGAGATTCTTGTTGATTCCCACCTTCAGCAAAAATCCTTTAGGGCAGCAAGCGCAGCAGGAAACCTGTCATTAGCAACCACCACAGTGTCACATCAGCGATTCTCCGGAGTGTCACTCCACTATTTAACTCAGCTATTTACCTCACTGGGGAAAGCTTTGTTTGATTGTCAGAAAATAGAACATGTACATTTGTCTGTCATAAAAACACACAAGCTCTCCAGAGCATAAATAAACAAAACGATCATGTACATTGGTAAATGTGTTTGCATTATTTAACCAAACCAGACGAAGCATGTGAATAACCCTGCATATAAAGTACCATCGAGTAACTTGCTTGTAATCTGTCTTGTACAATGCAGCCATTGCCACTCACTCCACTCACCCGATTCAGACCCTGGAAATGTACTATTTTTAGATGGGCTTTGTACACCACTATTTACAAAGAGCCCTGTTAAATCCTTTGAATAGCAGCCAAGAAGTTGGGTGAGAACCTAGAAACCTGCCACACAGATCAGCATCCTAATCAACCCTGGGACAGCCAGCGCTAAAGATCTGCCTTTGTTTCCTTTTCTCCTTTCCCTTTGTCTCCATGGGAATATCAATGTAAAAGAGGAAAGGAAACAAAGAGTCAGGCCTTATCTGTTCTTGTGGTTCAAATGGGTTGCTTTACTCACTCTCCTTGATAACAGCCCATTTGTCAACAGCTTTGGTGATTTAAGCCTTTCTTTGTCCAAACCACTTTTGGAAAAGATTTGACCATTTATTTACATGGGAGCCAACATGACGGCAGCAGGTGCGTCATAGAAAACTCAGACGTGGGTGCTTCAAAGCCGTGGGGATTCAGTCACGTGACAGGCCGCCTGCCGCCTGGCCAGTGGGCCAAGCGGCCACACGGGAAGGAGGGACAGAGGAGAAAATAGTAGGCAAAGTGTTGGCGTGAGGCAGGTGGTGGATGAGGCAATCGCAAAGAGAAAGGATTGCAACACCAGGGAGGAGATGAAAGGCCTCAGATCATTTTGCAGCCAACAAGAAACCTGAAGGAACTAAGTTTGGCTCTATTTCTACAGCTTGAGAAAAGCTGAGAACGGAAGCAATGACTGGGCTAATTCTGGACAAAATTTTTTAAAATGATTTTTGTTAGAGAAACCCAGATCTTTGCCTCAATTCTTTGCTTCTGTGTAAATTGCTCATTTTCCAAAAAGTGTTTTAACTCTTTTACGTAGTTTGAACGGATTTGCATTTGGTGTATTGGACAGGATCATTTGAGACATCCTAGTGGCCTGAATTGTGAAGAGTTTGCCCCTGTTTCCTTTCATCCATTTTCCTCAGGGTGCCATTTTGTTCCTTCACTTAGCCTGGATTGGCTGGTAAATGTGGCACGGCCACTCTGTTCAAGACAGTGACATCATGCCATGTTCCTGCACCTGTATATGAATGTTCTCATGTTCTCCATGGTGTTATTCCTTTCCCCTACCACAACTAACCAAAGAAGAAAGAGAAAAGGGTTTTGAGTACAGTGGATCAAAAGTAGTCTCCAAATTTATGACATTTTATTACTTATTATTTGTTATTTATTATTCATAGTTCAAAGGGGTCTTTATTTCAACATAATGTTTAGAGGCATTTGATAGGAAAGTAGTGTGTCAAGATGATTAGTAGCAATCCAACAAAAGCAACTTACTTTTGGGCAGCGCCTGTGGCTCATCCAGTAGGGCACCGGCCCCATGTACCGAAGGTGGAGGGTTCAAACCCAGCCTCGGCCCAACTGCAAAACAGAAAAATAGCCGGGTGTTGCGGTGGGTGTCTGTAGTCCCAGCTACTCGGGAGCCTGAGGCAAGAGAATCGTCTAAGCCCAGGAATAGGAGATTGCTGTGAGCTGTGTGATACCAAGGCACTCTACTGAGGACGAAAAAATAAGACAGGAAAAAAAAAAAAAAGCAACTTACTTTTGAACTCATATGTGCCAGGCATTATTCTAGGCTCTATCTATCTATCTATCTATCTATCTATCTATCTGAAAGGTTCTGGACCCAAGGTAAAATCATTCTGAGACGTGAGACAAAAGGAAAATGGAGATCCAGTTCATGCAATTAAAGTGGCTTTTATTCCACCTGGAGTGAAGGTGGGGTGAGATTCCTGACCAGGGAGACATCCACACATGGGTTATGATAGGGATTTTAAGGGTCAGGGAAGCCAGGATTGGCGGCTTTCCTATTTCCTGGGAGGGCCATGAGTCTGACCCTGCCTGGGAGGGCCATAAACCTGAGCCTGCCTGGGTGGGGCAAGTTTATTTGGGCAGGTACACCTGATTTTACATCTATCTATCTATCTATCTATCTATCTATCCATCCATCCATCCATCCATCCATCCATCTCTCTCTATATATATATTTAGTTTTTGGCAGGGGACAGGTTTGAACCCAACACCTCCAGTATATGGGGCCAGCGCCCTACTCCTTTGAGCCACAGATACCTCCCTGGTCTCATATATGTTTAAAGGAACTCAGTCTCCACTGCTTATCGAGCCTATGAACCCAGACAATGAGGATTAGCATGTTGAGAAGAGGTGTTTTTGAGAAAAAGAATTTTGATGGTAATCCTCTATTAGCATAGCCTTGTAGGTACAATTTACAAAGGAGTTTACATTCATGTCTTATTGAATTAAGTTAATTAGATGAATTAGAGGAATTATTCTAATTCCTATCTTCTAGCTTAAAAAACTGAGATTTAAAGATACTTAATTTGTCAAAGGTAGCAAATAGTGTCTCCCCTTGGCACTGCTACTCTACTGGACCATGATGAAGTGGAGATTTTTGGGTCTCTATGAATAGCTCTAGATTATTCCTTAAGATGGGAGGCAGGCCTAATACAGGGGACTGGAAGTCCACTCTCTATCACCAATTCTCCAACAGTTCTTTGCAGGCTCAATCACTACCTTAATTTAAGGCAAAATTGCTTTACAAAATTCTTCTTCTTTTATTTCCTTTACCTTGGTTCCAATTCAGAAATGAGAATCAAGAAAAGCTAAAATTGAATGGTTTTTCTGGAAAATCAATAATGAAAACCTTTGTGAGCTTTTAGTGTTGTGTTAAGTGAAGCAAAGTCCTGTGCTGAACAAGCTGACAGGTGGGGTATGCCATCTCCATATTTATGTGGTCAGGACAAACACTGCACAACTACTTCCAATCCAACTTCCTTTTTCTTTTGTTGCCACCACCTTAATACACAATAGGGAAGAAAGTTATACGACTCTGGAGATTGACTATTTTTTTAAAATAATTTTATTAAATCATAATTGTATACATTGGTGCAATCATAGGGCAGAATGTGCTTCATATACAATCAGAAATATTTTGATCGTACTGTTAGAGACAGCCTTCATGGCATTTTTTTGATCACTATATAAAGACATTGATACTCTACATTTAATAAGTTTCACCAGAACCCTGCTAAGATGCACCATAGGTGTGATCCCACTAATTGCCCTCCCTCCACCCATCCTTCCCTCTCCCCTCCCCTCCCTTTCCCTTTTCCTGTATTCTTGTGATATACTTGGGTTTTAGCCTTCATATGAAAGCTATAAATTAGCTTCATATTAGGGCTGAGTACATTGGATACTTTTTCTTCCATTCTTGAGATACTTTGCTAAGAAGAATATGTTCCAGCTCCATATGCAGCCTTAAAGAAAGATGGAGACTTTACCTCTTTTGTGTTTACATGAGTTAACTTTTATGTAAGATTTGTGTCTAAAGTCTTTTTCTTTCTTCTTCTTTTTTTTTTTAACAAAAAAGATGTGATGTGTAGATGTCCAGTTGTTTCAACATCACTTTCTAAAAAGACAATCCTTTCTCTTGTTGAATTGACTTTGCTTCTTTTCCAATTAAAAGGATCAATACCAGATGCCTGCAAAGACGTGGAGCGACTACAATCTTCACACACTGCTGACAGGAGTGTAAAAATTCTTTTTGGAAGACGTTTGGCAGTTTCTTATAAAGTTAATACTTCCACTCTACATCTGGGTAATTCTATCCCTAGTCATTTTCACAAGGAAATGAAAATAAACATCTACAAAAAGACTCTGCAAGAATGTTCACAGTAGTTTTGTGCATGATAGCCTGAAAGTGGAAATAACCCAACAATAACAAATGTGACAAACCGTAACATCTCACACCACATAATAAGAAAGGATTGAAGAGAAGAAACTGGTACATGAATCTCAAAAACATCATTTGAGCAAAAGAAGCCAGACACATATGATTCCATGTACACAGAGTTCAAGACCAGGCAAAATTAAGCTATGGAGACATAATTTAGAACAGCAGTAGCCCTGGGTGTGGTGGAGATTGACTGGAAGGTTAAAGAGACAACTTTTTAGGGTGATGAAATTATTAGGCCGTTTGGAGTAGTGGTTGCACAGGTATATAGGTGTACGTTTAAGAAAGCTTTTCAAATACTATGCTTAAGAGGTATGCATTTTTACCATTTAAGTTTCTGCCCTAAAATGGAATCATCCAAAGATTGTTTCTTTAGAAACTTTTTGCTCTTTTGTGACCTTTGCCAACTAAAGGTAGTTCCATTTCTAAACCAAATAAAAACTTTGTTTTACAAAAAAAAAAAAGTTGACTGTATTAGTTTGAGTGTATTTCTGGAATGTCTACTTTGTTTCATTGATACACTTGATCACTGTTTCACTAAAACCACATGGTCTTGATTACTGTAGCCTTGTAGTAAGTCTTGAGGTAAGGCAGTGTTAGCTTTCCAACTTTGTTCTTTTTCAATATTATATTTACTCTTTTGGATCTTTTCCCCTTCCATATAAAATGTAGAGCCATTTGTTGATATGCACAAATAATTTGCTGGGATATTAATTCAAATTTTCTTGACTCTATAGATCAAATTGGCAAAAACTAAAATTGCACAATGTTCAATCTTCCTACACATAAACTGGGACTATTTCTCCATTAATTTAGATATTTCAGTGCTTTCAGCAGAGTTTTATAACTTTATTGATATAGACCTTTGTATGTATTTTTCAGATCACTGTCTAAGTATTTTTAATTGTGCTTACATGATGGTGTGTTATTTATTTCAAATTCTCGTATTTTTGTTGCTGGTATGTAGGAAATCAATTGACTTTTTCATATGAACCTTGTGGACTGCAGTCTTACATAACCACTTACTAGTTCCAAGAGTTACTTTGTTGATTCTTTAGCATTGTCTGTATAAAGGATCATGCCATCTGCAAACAAAGATGATTGTGTTCTATACTTTCTAAACTGTATACTTTTTATTTCCTTTTCTTTACCCATTGTTTTGAAGCCTTTATGATAGCTCTTTGCTTTTAGGTAGCTTTTTATTCATTTCCTTTTTCTTCACATAATTCTGGGGAACTTCTAATCACGTGATATCATGTGTAAACTATGGTTTTGCTTTCTCCTTCTCCTATATGGCTTGGGCTTTTTATTCTTCTACACTGAATCCCCCATTATATTAATATTATTATATTAATCCCCCATTATGTTATTTCTGTTCTCCTTACCTGGACAGGTAGCCTGATGCAATCAATGCACAGGGATAGAATTTGTTAGGTGGATGGAGACTGGATGAAGGAAGGAAGTTTCCTCTTTTGAAAAAATGAATTTTTAAGGCAGAGTAGAACATATACGTGTTAAATAACTAGAAGTAATTTAATTCTCTAACAAAATTCACTAAATTTCCTAAACCTTGATTTTGGTCCTAGGCATATTAAGCAAATATTGAGAGAGGATATACAACCAAAAGTTTAAAACATCACTTTCAAGTAACATACATAAGGTCATGAAAACTAAATTGGATATTCAACCAAATTTCAACAAAGATTTGTAAATTGGGGGTCACACAAGTATTCCTTTCATATTTAGGAAAATAATTTTATATGGCAGGTAGTTAATGTGAACCATATAATTTAGCATTGAGTTAACCAGTTAGAATAGCACATACATTACTAAATTCATACTTTGATTAATGTGAGAAATTTCCATAGTATATTCGTCAAACTTATGACCCGACACTTTTTGGCTAATGAGGCAAATAGTTTGCAAGTGCTGTTCATGTTTTAAGCCCTGGGAAATATCCACTAGTACAATCAGTTGTGAGCTTTTTATAATTCTGTTCAACATGGTAGCAACAGATTATAATAAATAAATGCACTCATGCAGTGATGGGCACTTAGGTTGTTTCCACATCTTTACTTTTGTGAACTGTGCTACTATAAACATTGAAGTGCTAGTGTCATTTTTATGAAATGTCTTTTTTTTTTTCTTTAGGTAAAAACCTACTAGTAAGATTTCTGGATCTAGTGGTATGTCTGCTTTTGGATTTTTGAGGTCTCTCCATACTGCTTCCATAGACGTTGTGCTAGTTTACAGTCACACAGTGGATAAGCATTCCTTTTGCTCCACAATTATGCCACCATCTGTTGTTTTGGGACTTCTTGATAAGAGCCATTTTCACTGGGGTTAGGGGATATTTCACTGTGGTTTTAATTTGTAATTTCATGGTAGTTGGAGTTGTTGAACCTTTTTTCATATGTCCATTGGCCACGAGTAAACCTTCATTTTGAAAGTTTGTGTTCATGTCTTTGCCCACTTTTTAATGTTGTTTTTATTTTCTTGTTGATGTTCTTGATCCTGGTAATCAGCTCTTTTTGAGATGTATAGTATGCACCTAGGCTAGTAAAACTCAATGAAAATCAAGGTGGGAGGTAAGAAAGGGGAAGAGTAAATTCACAGCTAACGAGTACAATACACACTGTCTGAATGGAGGGCACAGTTGCAACTTTGACTCAATCTCTACAAAATCAAATTATGTGAGTGGTGCCTGTGGCTCAAGGAGTAGGGCTCCAGCCCCATATACTGAGAGTGGTGGGTTCAAACCCAGCCCTGGCCAAATTGCAACAAAAAAATAGCCAGGTGATGTGGCGAGCACCTGGTTATTTGTCCCAGCTACTAAGGAGGCTGAGGCAAGAGAATCTTCTAAGCACAGGAGTTGGAGGTTGCTGCGAGCTGTGATGCTACAGCACTCTACAGAGGGTGATAAAATGAGACTCAGTCTCTACAAATAAATAAATAAATAATAAAATCAAATTATACAACCAAAATATGTGTACCCCATAATATTCTGAAATTTAAAAATATATAAAACATATAAATAATGACTTGTCACTATCATCAAGGAAATTTAACACATTGACATCATCTGTTTGAAACATGCCCAATTACACAGATGAAATACTTATTATTTTTTTAACTTATTTCAAGTGTTTGTTGTTATATGTATTTTTATGACTAGAATTAATAAACTCAAACTAATAACTTTTAGTGTAAAAACAGAAAGAGTGTTATGCATTGTTGAGACAGAGCATCTCCATTGGAGACAATCTAAATCCATATGGAGACACCATACTCGCTGGCACTGTACCCCTACACATATGTAATCATTATGCGCTCACGCTGTTTGGAATGTTTTTGTGTTGGGATCTTGCTGTTATGATGTTCATGAAAATTTCATGTACATAAGCCCTTTGGTCAAAGACAGATTTCATTTGTAGGAAATCTAGCAAACTATTGTTTCAGTTATGGTGCATCTATATTATAATTAGATTACCTTACAAGCATTCCCATTATAAAAATCACTATTAACTGTTTACATTAAATATTATTAAAATATTAGAAAGAGTTCAAATCTCTGTTAAGCAAAGAAAATGGGCCCAATAAATTTATTAAGAAGTAAAGATAATAGTACTTCTATTGTTTATGTCTTATCTATAAAGCCACAATGTCAAATTATTTTTATTACCGTATATTTATTAAAACAATTTCACATGGCCTTGAACAGATTTTGTCTATCAAGTCCTTGGCAGTCAGACTGACAACATTATTATCTCTTAAGTACCTTACTAAGTTCTTCCATCCTGTCTTTTTAAAATACAGTATACATATAAGAGGTCTCCATTATAACTGTTCAGAAATAAAGGTAGAAATAAAATAAAGTGAGATTATATTCTTTTTCTTCATAATAAGAGATTTCAAAATATTAAAATAATCATATAGCATTACCAAATTAGGTAATAAGGATGAGTTGCATCAAAAGTAAATAAGTTCATTAGAAATAGTTTTTCTTTTTCGTACTGTCACATTTTTTCTTTGCCTTTAACTTCTCTTGTGAATTTTTTGATCCCCATTAAGCTCACCTGGAACAAGAACAATTATGCTGAGGGGTGTATGGTGCTCTCAGCAGGGTTACAGAAAGCAAGACACCCACTCTGTGTGACAGTTATCACTGGATTTACTGTCAGCAGATGCTTACTGAAATGAAAATGTTCCTGAATTCATCTGTACCTAGCATCTTCACTCCCCAGTGCCCTTCCCCAGGGAATTGCGCGGATAAGCATCTCTCCCTTTTATAATGAACACTTCAGAACTCTCAGGGGAGTGTGTCTCTTGCCCCCTCCCTAGGGAGTCCTCTATCTCCTCTGCAGCATACCTTCATTATTTTGTTTTAAAGAGCCAGGTGTGAATGCACTTGGCTCATTCAGTTTTCAGGGTCAGATGCAATTGTTTTTGTATCCTGGAGTGCGTGTCTGCCCTCCATTATGAGTGGCTTATAAATGCTACACTTATTCTATGCCTTTGCTGCCTTTCTACTTAGAGAAAATCATTTTTTTTGTTGTTCAAAAGGAAACTACAAGCAGTATAATATTCTGGTAAGAATTAATTTTACTGATAACATTTGAATTGTCAGAACTTAAAAGATGATAAATTAGGTGACCCACTCACTACCTGAAACCCCAATGCTGTAGTTTAGTTTGTTTGATCCCCACAAATTTCACGTTGAAATTGTGTCCTAAGTGTTGAAGGGTGAGTCTGATGGGAGGTATTTGGGTCATGGAGGAATCTCCCTCTTGAATGGCTTAGAGCCATCCTCAAGGTAATGAGGGAGTTTTCACCCTCTTAGTTCTCTCTAGCGCTGGTTGTTAAAAAGAGCCCGGCACCTTCCCCCTCCTGTCTCTCCCTGTGATCTGTGCACATGCCAGCTACGGTCCTGCCATGAGTACACACATCCAGAAGCTCTCTTCAGAAGCAGATGCTAACACCAGGCTCCTTGTCCAACTTGCAGAACCAGAAACCAAATAAACCTCCTTTTTTTTTTTTTTTTAACTTGCCAGCCTCAGGCATTCCTTTATAATAACAGTAAAAATAATGAGATGCTTACTTTCCCAGAGTTGGAAGAAAGTTTGCTCTGGTTATTATCAACATTATGGGGTGGAGAGGCCTCTGCAGTGATTTATACAGATACACAGGCCAAGGGAATTCTCTACACCCTAGAGTTGTCCCCTCCAGCAAAGCTACAAAGCTACTTGCTTAATAAAAGTTCTTCCACAGCTATGTTAAAGTGCTCCCAGCCTCTCAGTCCTGTTTTTTTCTTTTTTTCCATCAAAACTCACTTGCTTAGTTATTCAGAATTATCTCTTTTTCTCTGTCCTTGTGTGTCCCCATGTGCTCATCCCCTATGTCCTCACTCCCTGTACCCCTCACTATTTCTCATTCTGCTTAGTTCCATCTGGATTCACCACTGGATACTCTCTTTGAGATCATCTACTTCCAAATGCTCTCTGATCTTGTGAATTTTTATTTTTTATCTGGTATTTGTGATGATTTAGGGTGAAATTGGAAATGGGATGAAAGCTCAGATAAAAATTGAGTCACCAGGGACTGTATCCATTCATTAATGCACTCATTCACCTGGCCCAGTGAAAGGGACTGTATCCATTCATTGATGTGCTTATTCATCTTACCCCTGGGGAAGAGACTATTCATTCATTTTTTACCAAGTCCTGGCCTAATGAAAATACAAAGGACCCATGCAACTATAAATATCCCTGGACAAAGAGCTCAGAGGTGGAGATTTTTTCCCCAAACTTGGGTTTTTTCCTCTCTGCCAGGACCTTTGGTTTTTCTGTATTCTTTCCTATGAAATAAATCCAGTCTTACCACTGATCTTTGGTCCACAGATTCATTCTTTTTTTTTTTTTTTCTGTAGAGACAGAGTCTCATTTTATTACCCTCGGTAGAGTGCTGTGGCATCACACAGCTCACAGCATCCTCCAATTCCTGGGCTTAATTGATTCTCTTGCTTCAGCCTCCCAAGTAACTGGGACTACAGGCACCCACCACAACGCCCAGTTATCTTTCTGTTTTGCAATTTGGCAGAGGCTGGGTGTGAACCCACTACCTTCGGTATATGGGGCTGGCACCCTACTCGATGAGCTACAGGCACCACCCCATGGATTCATCACTCTGGTCCTCTTTCATGATGTTGATACCAGAATTTTGTCTTTAGTAGGTTCTTGGTCTCAGTGATTCATGGATTCACTCTTTGAGTCACTGAGACCAAGAACCTACTGAAGATGAAATTCTGGTATCAACATCATAAAAGAGGACCAGAGTGAGGCTGGATGGCATCAGAGACCTGAGCTGGAAGGCTGCATCTTGTTTGGAAGGGCTTGTCTCAGAGGATTGTATGAAAATGCCACTGACCTACTGACTTACAGTGTACCTTCCCCCTGAAGCGCTAAGTATCTATTTCTCTAGGTGTTATCTTCTAGCACAGATTCTTCTCCACAAAGAGTAGTTCTAAATGCATTACTTTTACAGAAGTAAATAGTCAGCTTACTTCTCCAAGTCCTTCATTTATTTATTTATTTTGGATTGATACGAGGCACATATGATTAGGCCAACTTGTTTGACTTTGTGTAGCTGTTCTAAATGGCTTATTCACCAATATACCCTCATGAGTAGCCCAAAATATTGGAAGTGTGAAGTCTCTAGAAACAAATAATCATGGTGTTGTGACATTCCCCCAGGAAGTGTGCCATTAACTTGTACATTGTACAAATTAGGTGGGAAGTTACCAACCCTATTCCCAACCTCACCCCTTCCTGAATTTATTGAGTTTTTCTCATATGTGTGCATGTTGTTTTTAATCCACAAGTTTCAACTTAGTACATGGGATTCCTGATTTTCTTGTGATACTTTAGGACAGTCTTCTCCAAATCCATCCAAGTTGTAACATAAGATACAAAAATGTCCTTCTATTAATGGCTGAATAGTATTCTATGGTATCAACCTACCAGTTTATTAATTCGTTCATGTGTTGAAGGGCATTTGCATTATTTCTGACTCAGGGCATGTGGAGCCCCAGCCAGCTCAGTCGGAGCTGAGTGGAGGACCTGCCATCTCTGCCCTGGGGGTGTTGGTGGGAGGGCAGCTGGCAGAGGAACCAACTGGTTGAAGGGTGGGAGGGGTGCAGGAGGTGCCACTGGCCGGAAGGGCTGGACAACCCACTCGGGGGACTGCTCCAGGTTGCCAGCTCAGGGAGCATGGTGGTGTCTCAACCTTGGCCTCTGTCTCCCTCTCCTGACATTTACAGTTGAACAGAAAACCCCATTTCCCAGGCCTGGTCAATGTCATGTAAGTTTCCTAGGCCTGGTAATGAAAGGGACTGTATCCGTTCAGTCCTGCATTCGTTCACCTTGCCCCAGCGGAAGGGACTGTACCCATTACATGACATTGACCAGGCCTAAGAAATGGGGGTTCCCCGTTCAGCCACAAGTGCAAGGGGAAGGAGTCTCCCAGTAGTCTTGACCACCCACCAGCCTGCTGGTTCCTCTGCCGGCTGCTTGGCCACCAACACCACCAGGGCGGAGGCGGCAGGTCCGCGGAGCTGGCTGGGACGCCACCCGTCCTGTATTAATGTCACTCTCTGAAGCAACCTTCTGCTTTGCATTACTGGTTTTTCTTTTCCTTCTCTGTATTTTCTCAGTAGGAGTAATAGGAACATGGCTGGAATCCAACCTTTACAGGCCTTTTTATTGAAAATCTAATGGTGTCCTTCACTATCATATATGATATAAAAAAATATACCAACCATAAAACAAGTGGCAGGAAAACCCCAACTTCCTATCAGGTGACGTTTTGTTTGTTTGTTTGTTTGTTTTATTGTTGTTGTTTACCAAAGCATCAAATATAAATTTCTCTCTAAAAATGCTGGACTCTTCTGCATGCACATAGGCCAACTCATCAGAACCAATCATTGACCTTGAATAATATTTTTGTTTTTCAGCCCTGAGGCTATTGACCATGTTCCCTCCTCTCACAGCCTTTTCCCGTGGAAATACTGACTTTCCCTTTAGAAATAAATTCCTGTCCAATCAGAAATTGTCACATGATAATAAGAGGTACTATGGCCTAGATCTTTTTGAAGCCTTTAAATGTATATGCTGAAATCCTGGCCTCCAAGGTAATGGTATAAGGAAATGAGGTCTTTGGGAGGTGTTTATATTCTCTCTGCTCTCATGGACGGTTTAAATGACCTTATTATAGAGACAACAGCTGACAATCAAAGCTTAATGATGGAGAGTTTTAGAGGAAAGAGGAGAGAGAGAGAGACTATTCCTATTATTTGTGGTATTTATGTTTTATAAAGTTGCCCTACTGGCATTAGTGAAACCTGACCCACCATTGTAGTTGAAATCTTTATTCAATAATAATGAATAACTGATTATTGATTATATAATCACAATTGATTATTCACTATATAGTCAATAATTGATTATCTATTATATAATCAATTTCATTTATGATTAAAAATTTACAAAAGAAAAAAATTAAAAATGCAACAAAAGAGAAACATCAGATATCTACCTTTTCTCTTCCACCATGTGTGTCTTCACAGTTAGAAATCTTAATCTGTGAACAAGGAAATGAACCCTCACCAGACACTGGAGCATCTTGATTTTGGACTTTGCAGCATCCAGAACTGTGAAACATAACTTTCTGTCATTTATATAGTAGACTACCTATAACATTTACTGTAGTTGACTAAAGCAAGAGGACTGTAACTTTTTTCCCATTTTTTCTTTGTGTTTCTGTGTATTAGATAGATAAAATAGATTTCTTATTACTTACCATAGAGTTATATTTTAAACACTTGAACTTTTGTGCAAAAGTATAATTCAAGGTTGTATGAGCAAATTTTTTAAATGGAAAAACGTATAAAAACTAAAAGTTGGATTATTTATCATTTATTTATCTATTGTCTCTTTTCCTCTCTTTCTTCCTGCTTATTTTTATATGTGTTAAATATGCAAATCTTGAGCAATAATACTTTTTCTCAAACTCACTGACTGCCTTTGCCATATAAAAAAACAAATTGATAAATATTTTCTTGCCCTTAGTTTTTAGGTATTGAAACATCTAAAAATTGTTTTTGGTGTAAAAATGAGTTTTGAAGACAAATTAACGACTCCTCTAGAAATAAATATAATCATTTTTGCATGTGCATAAATTCAACATGTAGTAGTCTAACTCCTCTCTGACTGAACCAGAATGTTAACCAAAATAATTTCAATTAAGTATTCATATAAAAACTTGATTAAATACATCTGATTAAATAGGTGAATTTAAATAAGTGGCATGCCAATGTTAAATCATATGCTAATACTCTTTAGACTAAAGATATGTTTGGAAAATTAAAATGCCACAGAAGGAATTATTTTCAATACTTCATCAAACATAATTCAATTTGCTTTACAAGGAAAGCTAAAGTAATCTGTAAATCTTGCATTTCAATGAATTCTAAGGTAAGACGATTTAGTGAGATGAATGCAAACTTTGTATACTAGTAGAAGTGATCATGAATTTTAGCAATGTATGTTCCAATGACTGATTTGATCAAACTTCATAGAATTTCTTTGTTATTAATTTATTCTCATGGAAAACATTCAATTAAATATCCTTTAAGGAACATGAACCTTAGAGAATCTGATTACTTAAAAGATAATTTCTTCTTTGACTGTATATTTGGTTTATTCACTGGAAGATTTGTGGCATACAGGAAAAGAAAACAACCCTAGCCTCTGTATCTTTTATTCATAGATATATAACATATCCGAATTGTCAAGATTGATTTTGTAAGATTTACATGTGGATTTAAGTATATAGGAAAGGCCTCTATAGACCTCTATCTTTGAAAACATTTCTCCATATTCATTGATTTGATAACTAATTGATTTCATAAATAATGTATGCAACTAGCCATATTTTCCACTTAGATAAGTACATTTGTTTTTCATCTGGCTTCAGATAATGTTCTGCTGGTATGCTACTGGGGAAAGAAAACTACCTTCTTCTTATATCTAGAAAAGGACTTGACTTTGATAAATGAAAAGAAATAGACTTCATGGTAAGTAGTTCTGATATAGCCTGTTTTAAGAAGTGATTTCTTCAAGCAAGGGGAAGGAGTGGTGGGGGAGAGGGTAATTGGTAAGAGCTGGGAGGGCATTTGATGTCATCTTGCCTAATGTGCATGATGCAAGGATATGTTTCAAAATAACGGAGAGTAAACTTTAAATGTCTTACCACAAAAAATAAGTAAGGTGATGGTTATTTTAATCAGTATTTAAAAAGTATTTCTACATTTTATACAAAATCATCACATCATGCCCCATAATGTATACAGTTATGAAATTAAATTAAAAACAATAAAGAAGTGATTTTTTTTTTGGCATTTTTTAGATGTGATACCAAAAATAGATATACTTTGAAATGTCATGCTGAATATAATTTTTTGGAGGGATATTCATAGTTTTTCTAATTTTAAAAATTACCTGAGGGCAGGGATGTTTACTCTTAAATAATATAAGCGATCCCTATTTCCAGCAATATTGAGATGTAAATATTCTGAAATTGATCTTACGAATCAATGTCTTGCTACTCACTGTAGTGCCATAAATGGAATACAAGTGTATAAAGTATAGATACCCTTAGTCCACTGAACAGCAAAAAAAGACCTGAGACTCTCTCACAGTTGCTTTGTTTTTACAAATACATAGAGAGAAACACACAGAGACGTAGCGTCTAGTCCCATTAACTGAGGTGTGTATGTTACATAAAGTTGCTGTGAATTGGCATTAGTGAACGGCAAACCACTGCTCTCAGGAGAAATAGAGTTAACTTCAGCTTCCTGTGAGCTTGTGGCCACGACATTTTCAATTGCTATAAACTTGTTTTGTGTTCCCTTTAAAGACCCCTTATTGAATAAATATTGCTAAATTATTAACAAAAACCTCACGACCAACAGCTAATCTCGCTGGATCTAAACTTCCATAACCCATGTATCCATAAGCTGCATCACAGCTTTCTTATTCTTAGGAAAGGTAGATGGTACTTCAGCACAATGGCTTGGGACCATGTTAAACAGAGAAATCACCAGCAAAAAACACAAAGCTGTGAAAGACTTGGCAATAAGAATAGGACACTTTTCTATAGTATGAACTTAAACAAGAAGGCAACAGTCACCTACTTTGACCTCAGCTGAAAACATATGCATTGGACAACTCAAATTTTTCACTGCCTGGAGAAAATTTCACTGAAAATTACCATGAAGAACCATATGTATTAACTTTAAGGTTATAAATAAGTTGTACTATGTGAATTCACAAACACGGAAACTACAAAGAATGAAAATTGACTTCATGTGTGTATCTATAACACACAGTAATATCAATAAACATACTTATTTTATGTATTTATAATTATATGTTAAAATGAAAATCATAGCTCAAAGAAAATAAGAAATTAAAAATTTGAGAGTGCTGGAAGATGGTGGCAGAGACGGTCCCGTAGCCCATCTCTCCCCAGTCAGCAGGTGAGAGGGTGGGAGCTCTGGATCTTTCCCCATGTGAACTATTGGAGTGGACAGGCAGCTGGTGAGACACAGAGATTGGGAGGATTGGCGCGTTTGAAATATAGTTCTTAACCGTGGAAACTGTTGCAAACTGTTTCCCCCTGCCCCATGGAGGGGAAGCCGGCTCCTCCCACAGGGAGAACAGCAGGTCCCAACCCACAAGCTCTAATCGGAGAAAATTCCACTGAAGCGTGGAACTCAAGAGTGTGATGATCAGAAAGGGGCGCTGCTAGGAATCACGGAGACCCAGGCAGCCCTGGCGTGAGCCGAGGGGTCCGGACTCTGCCGGACTGACACATTGGAATGTCCAAAATGGTGAGCACCTTTTCCCCAGATCAATGAGAGAGAGAAAGAATGAGTGATCAGCCAGCATTACACTAGGCAGGCACCCTAGTGAAGCCTGAGAGGGGCGAAAAAGACACTTTGAGCTGTGGAAGTTGGTGAGGAGGGACCCGGGCACTTCAGCTGGAGAATAACTGAAGTTCAAGTCCCCACCAAAAGCCCCACAAAGCCCCCTCCCCTCCAGCCTTCATGGCTTCTGCAAGAGGCTGCAACCCGCGGCCATAGCAACCGCCGCTGCTGGTGCTGCTGCGGTCGCTCCGAAGCCACTGCTACGGTGAGCCGTGGTGCCACCGCCCGGCGAATAGTGACACCACTGCCTCCGACACCGCTGTGGCCCCCGAGATCTGCAGCGACCGAGAGCCCCCTACCTCCCACAGTCACCACAAGCCCCGCTCCCACGCTCCCCTCTCACAGCAGATCCTTATTGCCAGACTGGACTGCAATTCTATATACATATAAGAATAATAATAGTTTTGAGATTTTTTTTTTAATATCCTTTTCTTGGAGGCGCTATCGACAAATAACTCTTTACTTCACTTTCTTTTCTTAGACTATTTTTATTACCTCCTATTCTCAA
>CAUYON010051987.1:0-18936 GCA_963573935.1 Arctocebus calabarensis
GGTCAAGAGTATATACAGTTTTATGCCTGGCTGGAAAGCACTGCGTCACCCTAGTAGGGGAAGGAGGTCTGGTTTTTAGAGGGTCTC
The DNA here is from genome assembly GCA_963573935.1 of Arctocebus calabarensis. Taxonomy (NCBI): domain Eukaryota; kingdom Metazoa; phylum Chordata; class Mammalia; order Primates; family Lorisidae; genus Arctocebus; species Arctocebus calabarensis. Next base: position 88 of record CAUYON010051987.1, read on the forward strand.
TCCCATGGGGTAGAGTGGGAGGACATCTGAACTCTGCTCGCTTGTTTGTATGGAGGTAAGGAGTATACTGTGAGCCACTCTCATGGGGAGGGGACTCTCGTCCACTTGGTGATGTGCTCTGTATCTTTTTGTTTGTGTCTTTGGGGTCGCAGGTTGCCCCAGCAGGGTTGATGTGCATTCTTAGACCTTCTCTTTTGGCTCAGATCCAAACCATCAGCTTTCTTGCTAAGTTTCTGTCCTTTAACTCTCCTTATGGACGGGAGTCTCTGAGGAAAACTGGCTACAGACCACCATCTTGGCTCCTCCCCCTGGATTTTTTTTCAAAGTAACATATAATATGAATTATCAAAACACAGTAGAACCTCCACAGTTTGACCACCTCCCTATATTGACCTAATTTTCATAGACTTTTGACATGCTCCACATGAGCTCAATGTAAGTCTGATCTCTATATATTGACCACCTCTGTAAGTTGGTGGTCCACTTAGATTGTGACACACAATTATTAGTTTAACCTCTATAACTTAACCAGTTGAGTCCACTACATACTTTGAGATAGAAAGTATGGGCTTTGACCCTTAGCTATATTCTTTTTTTCTTTACTATAAGTTCTTTTTGCATATTTTTTATGGTCATGGTGTTAAACCTAATGTCCTATTATTTGTTATGAATAGTAGAAGATTTTTTTAACATGAAAGACTGGTCTGAATTGTTGGTACATCCTACAATTACTGAAAAATTTTAAAGTTAATAGAGATATGATGGCCCAAAGGAAAGAACTCAAAGAGTTGACATTGAAGGAAAAAGTTTCTCCTCTACATTTTCTGAAAAGCATTATCCAAGAAAATACTGCAGAACATTTCTGTGTTAACAAGACCATGTTTAGTAACATCCACAAACATAAAAATTAATACTTGGAGAGATATGAGAAGGAAAGTAGAGCCATATAGTGGAAAAGGAGGAAAACTTCCTTAGATTAAGTCAGTGAATTCACATTATGCTGATTCAAACAAATGGATGCTAATGCTCATGCCCAAATCTCAGGCAGATTATGCAAGAAATTGTGAAAAAAAAAATCACACAGTAATTACAGTGGGAAGTTATTAGCTTGAGAAATTTAAATTGCAACATGAGATTGCCCAGGAAGTCTAGTGTGGTGAATCCAATGAATTTCCAGTAAAGTTGTGAAAGAATTCATCAAAAAGTTCCTGGACTTCACCAGAGGTTTCAAAGATAATAATATTTTTAATTCTGATGAGTGCAGATACTTTTTCAAGGCAATGTCTTTTATGAGCCTCATCATGAAAGGTAACAAACATAAGAGCTGAAAACTTTCCAAAGAACATTTCATAGTTCTGCTTTGTGACAGCTCAACCAGAGAGAAATTAAAGTCCTTGATGATTGGTAAATCAACAAAGACACACAAATTCAAGAACTTGAAGCCCAAAGATCTTCACTTTGAGACCAAACAAGTGTGCAAGGATGACAGGTGCTCTATTTGAGGAGTGTGTAGGGATATTGACCAAGAAATGAAGAAGAAAAGTGGTCTATTCTACTGATAGAACACAATTGTCTGGCACACCCACAAGTTAATCAGCTCACAAATGTGACACTGAAATTTCTGCCTCGAAACACAACCTCAAAAGTTAAACCTCTTGACCAAAGCATATCAAAACATACAAAATGCTCTACCTAGTACAGCTCCTACATTGAGTCATTACTGAAACACAAACTTGTGATCTACCTGTGGAAGCAACTTTATCTGCTGCATCAGTTAATACTCTGCCTATTATCCTCTGGATCAGTTCTGCTTGGAATAAAGTTCAGCCAGAAATAATACAAAAGCATTTCAAGAAAACTAGATTAGAGACCGGGCATAGTGGTTCATGCCTATAATCCTAACACTCTGGGAGCCTAGGGCAGGTGGATTGCTTGAGCTTATGAGTTTAATACTAGCCTGAGCAAAAACAAGACCTATCTCTACTAAAAATAGAAAAACTGAAACACCAAGATGGCTTGAGCATAAGAGGTTGCTGCAAGCTGTGATGACATGGCACTCTACCCAGGTTGACAGCTTAAGAATCTATCTCAAAAAAAAAAAAAAAAAAGCTGGATTAGTCATAACTCAAGAGTATGATATTTTAGCCTCATCATATAGTCTATCTCCCATGCCAAAATTCAAAGGGATAGATTTTGAAGATTTTGTTACAATGGATGATGAGGTAGCAAACTGTAATGAACCAGACCCAGAAGCAATTTTCCAAGCTATATTGTACAAAGCACAGACCAGCCTAAATGTGCATAAGGCAGCTGACGAAGTGGAAGAAACAAATGACAATGACACAGCAATTTCAGAAACTCCTAAAGAAGAAGATCTCAGGCATTTGATTATGCAGTTGAAGTCATTTGTTGTGGGAAAATGCCCACATATGCTGAATGGTGTAGCCAGGATTGAAAGCACTTTCTTCATTTTTTTGTAGTAAGAATAAGAAACAGACTAAGATTGACTCCTTTTTCAGAAACAATGATTAAACTATGAGTGGCACCTGTGGCTCAAAGAAGTGGGGCACTGGCCCCATATGCTAGAGGTGGTGGGTTCAGACCTGCCAAAAAAGGCCCTGGGCCAAAAGCTGCCAAAAAAAAAAAAAATATATATATATATATATACCATGACAAAATAGAAAATGATTTGATTTTTGTATGAAATGCATGATTTTACTGTGGTTTGATTATGTATGGTTCCACATCATATTCTCAAATAAAAGCAGTATAAGAAAGTAAAGTATATGTACATATCAGTACACTAGGCCAGAGATTCTTATATTGACCATCTTCATATGTTGACCAGTTTGTTACAATCCCTTAGGTGGGTGGTCAACTTCCAAAGTTTCTACTGTATTTAATTTACTCCACTAATACATGCATTTAAATTTCTCCAGTTGTATAAATTTAAAATTTTAAGCTTATGAATTTACTTTTCAATATAAAATGCCATTTTAGTCATTTCATTGTCTCTTTTGATTTTTGAAAAATATAAATATATTAGAAATATTTCTCTTTGAGGTATCATTGACTGATATAGTTAATGACTCAATTCTTTTTAAGTTCTCACTGTTTCTTTTATGTGGTTTTTGACGGATAATTCAATGCTGACTTTTTTTCATTTTTTTTATTATTAAATCATAGCTGTGTACATTAGTGCAATCAAGGGGTAAAATGTGCTGGTTTCATATACAATCTTCAAACTGATTAACATAGCCTTCATGGCATTTTCTTAGTTATTGTAAGAAGACATTTGTATTCTGCATTTAGTAAGTTTTGCCTGTACCCTTCTAAGATGCACCAAAGGTGTGGGCCCAAGAATTACCCTCCCTCCACCCTAGCCTTGCCCCTCCCTTGTACCTTTCCAGATATTCTTGTGCTATAGTTGGGTTATAGCCTTCATATGAAAGCTATAAATTAGCTTCATAGAAGGGCTGAGTACATTGGATACTTTTTCTTCCATTCTTGATACTTTGCTAAGAATATGTTCCAGCTCTATCCATGTAAACATGAAAGAGTTAAAGTCTCCATCTTTCTTTAAGACTGCGTAATATTCCATGGTATACATGCACCACAATTTAATAATCCATTCATGGGTCGATGGGCACTTGGGCTTCTTCCATGACTTAGCAATTATGAATTGGGCTGCAAAGAACATTCTGGTACAGATATCTTTGTTATAATGTGATTTTTTGGTCTTCTGGATATATACCTAGTAAAGGAATTATAGGATAGAATGGCAGGTCTATTTTTAGATTTCTAAGTATTCTCCAAACATCCTTCCAAAAGGAACGTATTAGTGTGCATTCTCACCAGCAGTGTAGAAATGTTCCCTTTTCTCCACATCCACACCAACATCTCTGGTTATGGGATTTTGTCATGTGGCTAATCTTACTGGAGTTAGGAGATATCTCAAGGTAGTTTTGATTTGCATTTCTCTGATGATTAAGGAGAGTGAGCACTTTTTCATGTGTCTGTAGGCCGTGCGCCTGTCTTCGTTAGAGAAGTTTCTCTTCAAGTCCTCTGACCACCCTGAGATGGGATCACTTGTTCTTTTCTTGCTAAACATTTGAGTTCTCTGTGGATTCTGGTTATTAAACCTTTGTCAGAGGCATAACCTGCAAATATTCTCTCCCATTCTGAGGGCTGTCTGCTCGCTATACTTACTGTGTTCTTGGCCGTGCAGAAGCTTTTTAGTTTCATGAGATCCCAGTAGTGTATTTTTGATACTGCTTCCATTGCCTAGAGGGTCCTCCTCATAAAGTATTCACCCAGCCCAATTCTTTTAAGAGTTTTCCCTGACTTTCTTCTAGTATTTTTATGTTTTTGTATTAGTATGCAGATTCCTGTTGTTATTGAGCTCAACTTTTATTCCATGATGGTCTGAGAAGATGCAAGGAATAATTTCTATTTTTTTTTAATTTGCTGAGGTTAGACTTGTGACACTAGGATGTGATCAATTTTGGAGTATGTTCCGTGGGCTGATGAGAAGAATGTGTATTCAGTTTTGTTGGGATGAAATGGTCTGCAGACGTCTGTTAAATCCAGATGTTGAATGGTTAAGTTTAAATCTAAAATTTATTTGCTTAGCTTCTTTTTGGAGGATCTATCCAGCACTGCTAAATGGGTGTTAAAATATCTGACTACTATGGAGCTGGAGGTAATCAAGTTGTTCATGTCTGTTAGAGTTTCTCTTATAAATTGAGGTGCATTCTGGTTAGGGGCATAATTTTTAATAATTGAAATCTCATCATATTGAGTAGTACCTTTAACAAATATGAAGTTTCCATCCTTATCATTCTTTATCTTGGTTGGTTTAAAGCCTATTGTATCTGCAAATAGGATTCCAACACATGCTTTTTTCTTCTTTCCATTTGCCTGGCATATAGATAAGCATCCCTTCACCTTGAGTCTATATTTATCTTTCAAGGTAAGATGAGATTATTTTATGCAGCAGATATCTGGCCTGAGTTTTTGTATCCAGTCAGCCAACTTGTGCCTCTTTAGAGGAAAATTTAAACCATTCACATTAATTGAGAATATTGATAAGCCTTTCGAAAGTCCAGTGGACATTTTTAATCCTTTCAGGACTGTGGAAGTTGGAATTTGATCAAAAGTTTCAGAATGGGCATACTTTTCTGGTGGAGGACTACACTGGTCATTATGGAAGATGGGTCTGAGAATACACTGGTGACCTGGAAAATTTCTTCAACAGGTGGATGTCATTAAAGTATTTAATTTCTCCATCATAAATGAAACTCAGTTTATCTGGATACAGGATCCTGGGGTGAAAGTTATTCTGTTTTAGGAGATTAAAAGTCGATGATCATCCTCTTTTAGCTTTCAGCAGAGAGATCTAAAGTTATTCTAATACTCTTCCCTTTGTAGGTTATGGTTTTCTTACATCTGGCTGCTTTCAGAATTTTCTCCTTCATATTAACTTTGGTGAAATTGATTATGATGTGTCTGGGGGATGTGTTATTCAGTTTGAGTCATGCTGGGATTCTGAAACTGTCTGCTATCTGAATTTCAGAATGTCTTGGCATGTCTGAAAACTTCTCTTTCATAATCTTGTGAAGAAGAGGCTGTGTCTTTTGAAGCCGCTTCTCACTTTTGAGGATCCCTATAAGGTGAATATTGGTTTTCTTTTAATTATCCCAGAGTTTTCTGGGAGAGTGATCTGTTTTTGCCTTCCATTTCTCTTCCTCTTTGAGCATTTGGGAGTGTTCAAAAGCTTTGTCTTCCATGTCAGAAATCCTTTCTTCTGCTTGCTCCATTCGGTTACTGTGGCATTCTACTGTATTTCTCAGATCTTTGAGGGCTGCAATTTCTTGTCTCAATGTGTCAAAATCTTTGGTCATTTTGTCCTTGAATTCATTGAATTCTTGAGACATCTTTGGGACTACTGCTTGAAATTCTAATTCCATCTTTTCCTCCATTCCACTGATCTTATTTGCTATCCAGATTCTGAATTCGATTTCTAACATCTCAGCCATTTCTTTATGCATAGGATCTTGTGCTGTGTCTGGCTTGTTGGTCCTTGGGGAGTTGGTCTATTCTGATTATTCATATTGCCAGAGTTTTTCCACTGATTCTGACCCATGATTGTTTTTCACCATTGCCTCTGGCCGTCCTCAGAGTTGAGGAGGTGTTTCTTCAAGATTTGACCCCAGCATGATCTCTCTTTTGTTGCTGGAACTTTGTAGAGAGTGACCCTGTGTAGCTCCTCTGAGACTGCCCCAGCCAGGGAGTCCTGGCTGTGGGAGCAGCTCCAGAGCATGGCACCCCAGGATCCAGCAGCAGGGCAGGGCATGGTGTACATGAATCTAGTAGTGCCAGGCACCCAGTGACTTTGGCAAAGAGAGCCCAAGGCTCCAGCAGTTTTTGGCAGGGAGGGCTCCAGAGTCAGGGTCCTAGTCCCATGATTTCTGGAATCCCTTGCCAAATGGGCAAGGCCAGTGCGAAGGCAGGGTGGGTATGGGAGGGAGGATGTGGATTGGGAGGCTCTTGGAGTCACTGGCCAGAGGCGGACATGCAGAAGCCCAGTGGGCATGGGGCGCAGGGCCACATAGTCACTGGTGGAGTCCCTAGTGGGGGCCATGTGTGCAGAGGCCTGGCTAATGCAGGGTGCGGGGCCTCCTGGTCACCAGGGGAGTCCCAGGCTGGGCACAGGTCTGCAGAGGCCTGGCCGTTGTGGGACACAGGGCCTCGCAGTCACCAGCAGAGTTCCTGGCCAAAGGCAGGCCTGCTGAGGTCCGACAGGCACAGGGAGCAGGACCACGTGGTCTCCGGAGGCATCTCTGATGCGGGGCAGGCCTGCAGAGGCCTGGCGGGTGCTGGGTGCGAAGCTGCACGGTCGTGAGTGGATTCCCTGGCCAAAGGCAGACCTGTGGAGGCCCTGCAGATGCAAGTCTGTGCGGTTGCCAGGAGAGTCCCTGGCCAGAGGTGGAGCTGCAGAGGCCTGGCTGCTGCTGGCCATGAAACCTCATGTTTGCCTCTGGAGTCCCTAGCCAGGAGCAGGCCTGCGGAGGCCTGGCGGTTGTGGGGCATGGGGCCATGTGGTCACCCCGGATGAAGGTGGACCTGCAGAAGCCGGGCAGGCACTTGGCATGGAGCCTCGCAGTCACCGTGGTTGTCCCTGGCTGGGGCCAGTCTGTGGGGCCCAGATAAGCACGGGGCACAGGGTACCAGGCCCTGTTCACCGGCAGAGTCCCTGGACGAGGGGAGGGAGGCTTGCTGGAGTCTCTTGCCAGTGGTGCACTTGGTCCAGCAGGTGGTGCAGGGACACTGCACAAGAACCTCCTCCCTCAGTCTCAGCAGGAGTTAGGATTCTGGTTTGTCAGGTTTGGGGGGAAGGGTGTACTATAAGTTCAGAATGGCAGGATAACTTTAGTTCCGTTTTTCTGCCTAGCAAGAGGGTGTTTGGAGTCACAGCAGGGTCTCTCTGAGGAAATAGTCCCCACATCTCACAGCATTCTTCCATGGGGTAAGATAAGAGTTCCACAGTTCACCACTTGTAGAAAACCCTCAGGAGCAAACGAAGAGAAAAGATAAAGGAAATAGAAAAACAAATAAACCACAGCTCTCTTGGGGGAGGGAATGGACATTTTTCCTTTCAGAAGAATTTTGTACCTGAAGCTTGCTTTATTGGAGTCACAGCTTGCTTCAGCAGAGGTGACTTGCAGTTATCCCTTCTCTCTCTCAGCTGGGCTCCCAGTCTTCAGCTTAATTGGGCAGCTTCTGGAGGTTATCTTTCCTTTTGAACAAGAGCCTTTTGCGGACGCTGCTTCCAGTTGGCCATCTTGGTCCGCCCCAATGCTGACACTTTGAATGCAACCAAAAAATCTTTTCACAAGACAACTGCAATATTATATTCAAAATTCTTCATACTAAATGTTTGTTTTTCTATTTTAGAAACTCGGGAAGCGTTTTATTTTATTCAAAAATAATCATCTTTTTGTAAATTAAATATTCTCCTATATCAACAGATATTTAATTGTTTGGTTGCACATAAAATAATTCTCATTAATTCATTAAAATCACAAATACTTATCTTTAATCAGTAAAATATAAGAATGCCAAAAAAAAAGTTCAGAAAATAGAGAATTTTTTAGTGTACTATCCATTCTCCATTAGCCTAAGGTAAAATAAAATAAGAATGGTGCTATGAAACAATAAATTTAGATTCCCAGAAAGGGTATAAAATGAATTACTATATCAGCAGTACAACATAAGCCTGGAAACATCTCTCTGAAGTTAATTTTCATTAAAAGCCTCCTTGGCCACACAGAGAGATTTAAAATATATGACTTCCTTTGTCACTCTAATAATTAGTCCTCATCACTATGGTAAAATAAAATGTGAATCGATGTTTTAGAAGCCAAGATTATAAATCAAACAGGAAAATCTACAGAATAAGATTAGGGAGATTTTCCAAAACACACAAATCTGAGATTAAAGTAGAGTAATTAAGCCCTTCTCAAAGAAATTCTGAATCTGAAATCAACAATATGTGACTGATGAACTTAATTTATCCCTATAATCCAGGCTTACATGAATATTCTTGTTTGGAAAGACAAGCAATTTTAACACCAAGGGCCAGATGCACACCAAAAAGCCTACCATATGGATCACTCTTGACTCACCAATTTCCACATTTCATATTCTGAAAAATGATATCTGAAGATAATAGGGAAACAACAATAAATAGAGTAGTAAATAAAATCACTCACATTTAAGAATCATCTATTAAATGTTAACTAAATTAGGATAATAATTGAGAAGACTGTCAAAGAAATAAACATTTAGCAAGCATAAAACATGCAAATTAGTAGGCAAAGACCTTAATACACATTAGCTAATTTCACTCCATCGAAGCATATTTTAAACTACTCCTTTAAAGCTGAAAAAAATCCCATGGCCTTCAAAAGGACAAATAACATGGCCACAACATACAAGCAAATGTCAGAGCTGATATTTAAACCAACATCTAATTTACTACCTCTAAACACAAATTCATGCTAGTTAATGTTAGGCATATATCACATACAAATAAATACTATCTAATAAATATGTGGGGGCACATATTTTCACAGAACATAGCTTCTGTCACCTTAAAGAATACCATAAGAGGTTTTATTTACTTGCTACATGCATTACTGGAGGTTCAACTGTATACAAAATACTGCTAGGTAACAGCGGATAGAGGAAGAGGAGGGTATAACAAAGAACATGAGTTTTTTATCTTTAACAAGGAAGATATCCCTGTAAGCAACTAAGAAAAGAAAGCAGGATGAAATGAGATATCTACATTCATGTAAAATGCCAAGAGAATATTTCATAGGGCAAAAAGCATATTAGACTGATAGATTTCAATCCAATGAAGTAGAGAAAAAGCAATTCACTGGGAGCTTCAGTGCTCTTCCCACTGTCTGGGCCATTCAAGTGCTTCTTCTGAGGGGCTAAAGCTAATTATAGGCACTGAAAAACAACTCTGTAGTTTGCTCCTTCCTACAAGCACCAACTTCTGACAGGGAGAACAATTTACAACCCACTACAGCATCCACTGACTCAATCAAACAGGGAGTTACTGAATCTTACACATAAGCACCACCCACCATTTCAGAGATTAAGGTGGGGATCCCAATACAAATTCACACCACTGAGAGAAAGAAAAGACAGAAGAACAGAACCAGAGCCAGAGCAACCACTCTGTAAGAGAGGAATAAAAGTTGTAGGTGGCTTAAGCTGTAAGTGGTCTTCCTTCACTACCACAGGCATCTGGGCTGATAGGGGAGCTAATCAGAGTCTGTGCCGAGGTTGCACTAGTAAGCAGGTGCAGCAGAGATCTGAAGACCCTGGTTTCTACAACCAACATCATAGTGATGGCTCCAGCACATGGTATCAGTACTACTAGGGACTCAGCATTATAGCAGTAGTCTTTGCATCGCTCTTTCTGGGCTGAGGAGGAAGCAGACAGAACAAACACACCCCCTCCATTATAAGCCCTGAGATTGGAGCCTGAGCACTCCACTGCCCCTGCATGGGATCTGAGATGAGACAGAGCTTCAGAGCCATAGGATCCATTTGAGAAGCTTTGGGAGGCTGCCTCAGCAGGACCTAGCCAGGGTGAAAAAGAACCTCAGCCAACCAGCAGCTCTACTCCATCAGTACAGTACCTGAGCTGCTGAAAAAAGGTGTGAATTGTATTGGGATCCCCACCTTAATCTCTGAAATGGTGGGTGGTACTTATGTGTAAGATTCAGTGACTCTGCCTGAATCACTGGGCACCAGCAGTCTCTACACTGACAGAACAGCCCTCCATTGGTGCAGCTTTGCTTACATAATACCTAGATCCAGTTCTAAATCTCTTCCTGCACCATGCCCAAGGATCTTCCCATGTGTCTTCCCCAAGAACACCACCAGGACTGCAACATCACACCTAAGATTCCAGAGTTGGGCCAAGGTCCCAAGACACTAATTCCAAGTCTCTACCACTGCTGCTGGGCAGGTAGAACCTTCTCAAGGGTAAACACTTCACCTGGGATCACCAAAGCCTGAGCAGACATTCCTCCTAGACTTGATTCATACAAATGCCTACAGCCAGATCATCCATGACCACTGCCTAAATAGACTCACCAGGTTTTTACTGTAGCTTCCACTGGGTGACCCAAGCCAGGGAAATATCCCACAAAAACACCATAGTGGAGAAGGTTGCAAATAGAACTCCCCACAATGAGCTGGTGAACATCCCCCCTCCCACACAGAGACAATCCAGCACTGGCTAGAATTGAGGGAGTCACAGGAAATGAGTAAAAAGAGAAGAGCTGTTCTACAGGCTATCTGTGTACCCACTCCTTCCCTGATGGGTCAACATGCAAAAATACGTCACAAAAACTTCATCTAGTGTCTTCCCTTTCCCCTAACAAAACAGGAAAGTCCCCAGCAAAGGATAATAAGGATCCTACAATCTCATTAATCCAGGGCTGAAAGAAGAGGACCCAGATAAGAAGAAACCAACAAAAGAATGCTAGCAACGTGAGAAAAAAAAATCTCCACACCCACAAGGGGTCACATTGAAGCTATAGTAGAGTTCACAAGAAAGTTGCTGAAACAACAGAACTGGAATTCAGAGTATGGAAAACAAATAAGATGGACAGAATTGAAGAGATAGTTGAAAACCAACTAAAAGCAGCCATAAAAATTTTCAGAAAATCAATGAAACATAAGAAAGGATATAACTAGCAACATATGAAAAGATACAACTGAACTTAAAGAAATGACAGTGCCATTTAGGGAACTTCAAAACACAGCATAAAGCAGACTAAACTCAGGAAAAGAAAGTATCTGAGCTTGAAGATAATTTTCTCAAGAAAACCCAGTCATTTAAAGATGCAGGAAAGAAACAAAAAAGAACAATAACTTAGACAGATATGAGACTATGTGTAGTGAACTAATATATGAGGAGAGGAAGAATAGAAAGCATAGAAAATAAACTTCCCTGGCATCCCCAGAGATCCAGTCATGCAGATACAAGATGGTCATTAAAACAAAGGAAGATAAATAGCAAAATAGGACATTACCAAGACAGATCAACCTAGCCAAAGTCAAAATGAAGGAGAAAACTCCACAAGAAGCTAGACATAAGAAACAACAGACCTACAAAGGAAAACCCATCTGGCAAATAGCAGAAGACTTCTCAGCAGAAACCTTACAAACCAGGACCCAAATTTTCAACCTTCTTAAACAGAACAACTGCCAGCCTGGAATCTTGTATCCTGCAAAACTAAGTTTCACATTTGGAGGAGAAATCAAATTTTTTCCAGATAAGCAAATACTGAGGGAACTTGTCATGACCAGAATTGCATCATACAAGAACCATAGATACCCAGCAGTGTAAAAAAAAAAAAACAAAAAAAAAAAACCTAAACATCACTACTCATAACACAATAGCACAAGAGGGGAAACAAAGCAACAAGATACCATCCAACATGATGAATAGAACATCATCCCACTTGTATCTCTTAAAGTTCATGTTTTAAATACACCAATCAAAAGACAGGCTGGCTGAATGGATGAAAAACACGACCCACGTATCTGCTTTCTCTAGAATATACATCTAAACCACAAAGATGCACACAAACTCAACGTGAAATGATAAAAATAAATATTTCACACAAATGGAAACAAAAAGAGCGGGGGTAGCTATTCTCATATAAAACAAAATCAACTTTAAATCAACAAATGTAAAGAAAGACAAAGACATCATTCTGTAATATTAAAAGGAACAATTTGGACAAGAAAACTAACAGTCATATATATATATAAATGTCTATTAGGTCATATATATATTAGTTATATGAGTCATATATATATTAGGTTCACTACACATAGTCTCATATCTCTCTAAGTTATTGTTCTTTTTTGTTTCTTTTCTACATCTTTAAAACTAACAGTCTCTCTCTCTCTCTCTCTCTCTCTCTCTATATATATATATATATATATATATATACACACACACACACACACACATACATAAAACTAACACAGCAGCCCTCACATACATAAAGCAAATTTTATTACAGCTAAGCAAGGAAATAAATAGCAGCATTATAATTGTTGAGGACTGCAACATCCAAATGTAAGAGCTGGAAAAATAATCAAAGCAGAAAATAATCTTTTTTAAAAAATGGAACTAAATGATACATGAATTCAAGGAAACCTAATAGACATTTACAGAACATTCTATCCCAAACCACTGAATATACCTTCTTCTCAGCAGCATGTGGGGCATTATCCAGCATTGATCATATCTTAGCCCAGAAAACAGGCCTCAACAAATTCAAAAAATAAAAATCATACATAACTTCTCAGACAATGGTGAAAGAAAACTAAAAATCAATCACAAGAGAAACACTGAAATCAGCAAAGAGTTATGGAAATTAAACCACCTGCAGATGATTTTATTGGGTCAAGAATAAAATTAACATGGATATCAAAAAATTCTTTAAAGTGAATGACAAAGGGGACAAAAGCTATGAAAATCTATGGGACTCAGCAAAAGAATTCCTCAGGGAAAAATTCATACCCTTAAATGCTTATATCAAAAAGACAGAAAGATCACAAATTAACAACCTAATATCACATCTCAAGAAACTAGAAAAGGAAGAGCAAACCAAATTCAAAGCCAGCAGAAAGAAAGAAATGACAAAGGTCAAATCAGAACTAAATGAAATGGAAAGCAATAAAGTAACACAGAAGATCAATGAAACAAAAACTTGGTTCTTTAAAGGGATAGCCAAAATTGACTTACTGTTTGCTAGATGAACCAGGTATAGAAAGAAGGGAAAAGACTCAAATGAATGCAATCACAAATGAAAATGGAGACATCACAATTGATATCCTAAATACAAAACATCATTCATGAGTACTATGCAATTCTCTATGCACATAATCTAAAAAATGTAGAGAAAATGGGCAAATTCCTGAAAAAACACAACCTCCCAAGACTCAATCAGGAAGCAATAGAACTCTGAACAGATCAATAATGAGCAGCAAGATTGAAGCAGTAATAAAAATCTTCAGAACAAAAGAAAACCCTGCACAAGATGTATTCATGGCCGAATTCAAGTAGACTTTTAAAGAAGAGCTGGTACCCATATTACAGAAATTATTCCATAACATAGAGAAAAAGGAAATTCTCCTTAACTCATTCTATGAAGCCATTATCACCTTGATATTAAAGCCAGGTAAGGACACAACAAAAAAAAAGAAATATACAGATCAATATACCTTGTGAATATACATGCAAAAATCCTCAATAAAATGCTAGCAAACCAAATTCAACACATCATAAAAATATGCCACCAAGACCAAGTGGTCTTCATTCCATGGACATAGGGTAGTTCAGCACATGTAAATCAATAAATGTGATTCACCACATAAAAAGAAACAAAAAAAAAGACCATGTGATCATCTCAATAAATGCAGTAAAAACTTTCAACAGAATTCAACACCTTTTCTTGATAAAAATGCACAAGAAACTAGGCATACAAGGAATCTACCTCAAAATTATAAAAACCATACACAACAAATCCACAGCCAACATCATGCTGAATGGAGAAAATTTGACAACATTCTCTTTAAGAAATGAAACAAGATAAGGGTCCCCATCTTATCTGCTTCTATTTAACATAAGGCTGAAAGTTCTAGCAAGAGCGATCAGGCAAGAGGAAGAAATAAAGGGTATCCAAATTTGGAAAGAGGAAGTCAAAAGATCACTTTTTGTCAAGAACATGATCTTGTATTTAGAAAAGCAAGAATTGATAAATAAAATCCACAAAGTCTCAGGTTGCATAAGCATTTCTAAATACCAATAATCAAGAGAGAAAAAACGATGGAGTAGAAACAGCTTGGCGAACATGCCAACTTCCCAAGAATTAGAGAAAAGTGCAGGCAGCTGCCTCCATTTGGATTGTTCTCAGAAACAGCGATGTGAAATCACAGATGAGCAATGTGGGACACTCAGAGTGCTGCAACAACAACAATACTGGAAATAAGTGATAGGGCAATACAAACAACAAGATCAGAGACAATGCCCAGGACACTATACTAACATAGAACACTGTGGCACAACAGAGATTCTGCTGGCACTATTTGAACTGAGCTGCTGGATGGCTTGCACCACCACCACCACAGGCATCTCCCAGGGTCAGACTGGGGACCTGCCTGAAGTCCCTGCAAGGCCACTGCACTGGAAAGTGGGCATGGTGGTGATTGGACAATAGGTAAAGCTCTTCTGAGCTCTCAGGTGCATCATCCCAGGCCTGCACTAGGCTATGGAGTGAGTGGGGGGATCTAATCATGGAGACTGATAAGGTAAGGGCATAGTAGGTTCCAATCCAAAAAGCAGTAGAGTAATATTTGTAGTCAGCAGGTCCTGGGAGTGGTGTGAAGAGCTCTTCAGTTCCAAGGCTACTGGCACCAACATCAGCCCCCTTAACTTTGCTTTCAAGTGGCCCTAACTTCAGAATGGCTCTAAAACCTGTAGAACAGCCTATCACTTGGTCGGCTTAGATTTGACTCCCTAGGTCCAAGCTGCCTCCTCTCTGTTTGACCCCCAAACCTCACCCTCCAGGTCAAATCAGCCCTGCCTTCCCCATGTCCTACTCCAAGGTTCTTAGCCTTGGACAGATACTCAGCACAGGCTCAATCCCAGTGGTGGCACTGAGGCTCTTATGTCATAGCTTAGAGCTTCAACTCTGTGCCTCCAGAACCTCCACCTGGCCCCACACACCATCCCAAGTTTCTAGCTCAATCCCAGATCCCAAGATCCCACAGAAAACCTCTACCACTGCAGCAGAGCCAGATCTGTTTCAAAGTCCAAAGCTCCACCAAGGATCTCCTAGCCTTAAGCTTCCAATACACTAAGACCTATTAAGAGAAAAATCACACACCCATGGAAATCCCATGGAAGTGCATCCATATCAAACTTCACATGAATTAGCAGCAAGCTTTGATGTTATGATTCCTAAAATATTGAGCCAATTGAAACAAATTGGCAAGATAAAGCTCAATAGATGGGTTCCACATGAATCAAAGGCATTATCAGAAGAGAAATCTTCTCAAAGCTTGCCTTTCTTTGCCAGCATGACATAAAGGTGAAAAAATTCTATTTTGTATTATTACATCTGATGACCTATATATTCTTTTTTGCAATCACAAGTGGTCAGCACAATTATTTGATAGAGATAAAGTGCTAAAATACAGCCCCAAACCAAATATTCATTTTAAAAAGCTAACGGTGGTCTAGCGCAGGTGTTATCCACTACAGCTTCATGAAACTGGTCAATCAATTATAGTATATGTCTACTGCAACCAACTGGGTGAAATGATGATGATGCTTGCTATTAAAAAGCCAAGATTTGCAGGAGATTGAGCACCAGGCTTGTAAGAGTGGTCATTGGTTCTTGACAGAGGTGCTAGGAGCGGGACAATATCCTAGCCAGCATGTAGATGTTTTGCAGCCTGGAGACAAGCCCTCAAGCAACTGCATACCTTAATAAGTTAAGATCAGTCACTCATAGTAAGGAAGTGTTGAATCTTGAACATTTGTGGTACAACAAGGTGGGAGTCTAGCCCGTGGGGAAAGAGTATGTAGCAACCATTAAGCACATAGTCCATGTACGTGGGCCCGCCCACACCTGTTGTATAGTTTATCAATAAAAGGCCACAGCAGAGTTTACTCAGGGCTCACGCTGAACCTATAGGAATTTTACCTCTTGCAAGCATTTGTACTTCAATCTGTGTCCCAGCAGTTTTATTGCGTGGTGATGGGGTGCCGCAGAGACACCAACAAAGATTGTTCAATAAAGACAGGCCAATTCTATCGCAAGACAAAACTCAATCACATGTCTCACAAACAACCCTGCTTAAACTACAGAAGCTGGACTTGGAGACTTTCTATCCTCCACTGTATTTTCCAGGCTTTGCATCAAGTGACTACTACTTTTTCCAGGCTTTGGACCAGTTCCTGTAAGAAAAATATTTAATTCTCAACAAGCTGGTGAAAACACCTTTTAGAATTTCATCACTACTCTCACTCCAGGCTTCTTCACTTCAGTTATAAATAAGCTACTTTTAAGATGGCAAAACTATGTTGATAGATTAGGTACATACGTGAATTGTGTTGCTTCTTGTTGGAGATATAATAAACTAAACTAAACTTTTAATTGATATCCAGGCATATCATATTTAATGACTTAACACTTAACCAAGGGGATGAAAGATCCCTCACAGGAGAACAATAAAACACTAAGGAAAGAATCACAAAATGCAGGAACAAATGGAAAAATATATATCTTTCTCATGGATCAGTAGAATCAACATTGCTAAAATGTCTGTAATATCCAAGGTGATTTATAGATTTAATGCAATCACCATCAAAATATCAACATCAAATAGAAAAATTAATTCTATCTACATTTCATTTAGAACCAGAAAAGAGACCAGTAGTGACAGCAATACTATGCAAAAAGAACAGATCTGAAGGCATCACATTACCTGACTTTAAACTATACTAAAAGGCATGTAACATAAACATCATGGTACATGGTATTAATAGAAAAACAAAGACATATACCAATGGAAAAAAAAACAGAGATCTCAGATATAAAACCATCTACGTATACCAACTGACCTTCAACAAAGCAGTCAGCAATGTACACTAGGGAAATGAAGCCAAAATGAATAAATGATGCTGGGAAAACTGGGTAGCCACATAAAATAATTAAATATAAGGCATGAAACCATAAAATTTCTGGAATATAATGTCAAAAAAATTCTTCTAGATATCAGCCTAGACAAAGAATTTCTTACTAAGACCCCAATGACAATTACAGCAATAACAAAAGTAAATAAATAACATTTGACTAAATGAAAAAGCTTCTGCCCAGCTAAAGGAAACAAAAAACAAAGCAAATAAACATCCTACGAACCTGAATCTACAAAGAACACAAGCATTTCAACAAGGAACAAACAAATAACAACATCAAATAGTGGGCAAAAAGACATGAAAAAGAAGAGATTTTTAAAAAATATAGATGAATGGCCAATAAACTTATGAAAAAATGCCCAACATCACTAATCCTCAGAGAAATGCAAGTTAAAATCACAATGAGATATCACCTTACCCATTTCAGAATACCTTTCACCAAAAACTTGAAAAGCTAAAAACTTTGTTAAGTTTACAGAACTTAACAAAGTAAACTTTTTAATTATATTCGTTTTAAGTTTACTGTGTTAAGTATGCGGAAGAATGAAGCTAGACTCATATCTCTCATCTCCCAAATGATATCAAAATGTATTAAAGACTTAAATCTAAGTCCTGAAACCATGAAACTACTAAAAGAAAATCTTGAGGAAATGCTTCAGGACATTGATCTGGCCAAAGACTTCTTGAGTAATACCCCCAAAGCACAGGCAACCAAAGCAAAATTGGACAAATGGGATCACATCATCTAAAACATTTTGGCACAGCAATGGAAACAACAGGCTAAGTGAAGAGTTCACCCATACAATTGAGAAAATAGCCCATCTGGCAAAGTATTCATAACTAGAATATATAAGGGGCTCCAATAACTCAATAGGAAAAAATCAAATAATCTAATTTTTTTAATAGGCAAAGGATCAGAATAGATATCTCCATAAAGAGGATATACAAAGGGCTAACAGTTATTAAAAAAATTCTCAACATCATTAGTCATCATATAAATGCAAAGCAAAATTACAATGTGAAAAAAATTATAATGTGATATCACCTCACCCCAGTTAAAATCACTTTTCTCAAAAGACAGGCAATAAGGAATGTTAGTGAGAATGTGTAGAAGGGGAGTCCTCAGAGGCTGTTGATAGAAATGTAAATTGCTGCCAACAACTATGGAGAAAAGTATGAAGGTTCCTCAAAAAACTAAAAATTCAACTGCCATATGAAGCAGCAATCCCACTACCACATATATATCTAAAAGGAAATCAGTACATCAAAAAAATATCTGTACTCTTATGTTTATTGTAGCACTATTCACAAGAACCAAGACTTGGAATCAACTTATATCTTAATCAACAGATAAATGGACTAAAAAAATTGTGGTGCATATACTCAACTCCATACCACAATATATAGCCATAAAAACAGAATGACATCCTGCCATTTGCGCAACTAGTAGACATAGACATTTTGAATCTAATAGAAAACCAGGAACTGAAACCAACAACTTACAGCCACCTAATCTTTGATAAACCAAACAAGAG
>CAUYON010051989.1:0-22555 GCA_963573935.1 Arctocebus calabarensis
ATCGCTCCCTGCCTGCGCCCAGCCGCCTCTCGGGAAAGGAGGAGGAGGAGGAGGAGGAGGAGGAAGAGGAGCAGGAGGAGCAAGATGAGGAGGAAGAAGGGAAGGGGAGGAGGAGGAGGGCGAAAGGGCCAGTGCAGGGCTGGGCAGGGGCAGGGCAGCCTCTCCAGGCTGCCGCGAGGTGGAGTGCGCTGGCGGGCGGCAGCGTGTCCGGCCTTGCTCCCGCCCGCCCGCGCGTCCCTCTTCCCGCCGTCGGGGCAGCGCGGGCCCAATGAGGAAGTGCTCCTCCGGTCAGTCCGGGTCCGCGCCGCCCCCTGCCCGCCACTTCCTGCTGAGGGTGCGGCGGGGGTGCCCCCTCCTCAAGCCCGCCCTCCTGATCACAAGCGAGTTGGTAGCCGCAGCTGTGGAACCTCGAGCGCCCTTCGGAGCCTGCAGAGGGGCCCCCTTTCCTGAGGGCATCTTCTCGCTCCTCCTAGCCACTGGCCGGGTCTTCCCTCCCTGTGATCACCTCCAGGAAGGTGAGGGCCCTGTGCCCGGATTTCAGGCCCCGGACTAAGGACAGCGCGAGGCAGTGGGCACGCGGCGGCGTTTGAGTCCCTGGTGTGCTGTGTGACCTCGGCAAAGTGCTAACCCTCTCTGGGCTTCACAAATGTCCAGTTCTCAGAAGTTGATCTCTCAAATTTAGAGTTTGGGCGGGTCGGATAGCCAGTTTATAGATATCTTTAGAAGTTTATTAAAGGTGTTTGGCACTTTTTTTTTCTTACTTAGGCTACTTTCCTGGAAAGATTTTCCCGGTGAGATGGAATGGGAAGAGAGGGAGGTCCTTCTAGATTTTGGACCACAAGGAGGTGTGTGTGGGTGTGGGTGGGCGGCTGCGTGCAGCCTCCCTGTGCAGGGTTGGTGGGGAGGAGGTGAAAGCCCAACAGCCTCCCCTCTCGCCACCGCCTTCATCCGCTCGGCCTCAGCGTCCGCCAACCCCATAAGCCCACAGTCTGCAAACCTGCAAGCTCGGGTACATTTTATTGCTATTATTTTTTAAGGGGTAGGAGCTCTTTCTGTCCTCGCTCAGGAGCACTGAGCGCTGTTAAGTTGCTGGTGCCACCGCCCCCACGTAGGTCCTCGGGGAGAACAAAAACCCTCACGTGATTACCCCCTCCAAGAAAAGACCCCAAGGGAGGCGTCACCGCCGCTTCGTGCTCTGGTGAAGCTGCTGGAGCCAGGCCTGGGGGCAGAGTAGGGTGGATGCAGCTGGACTCACCCGGGAGCCCAGCCCCAGCCAGGCCCCGACCCGCCCCGGCCTAGACTGGAGAAACCCTGGGAAAGGAGAGGGTCCGGCTGCGTGGAGGCCGGGTCATCGAGTAGACGAAGTTGGCCATGGCCGGGGTAATGGTGGTGTCCACGGGGGCCACGGACAGGCCCCCACGACTCCTGTCCTCACCCGCTGTAGATCAAACAGCTTACAAGGCAGCTGTGTCCTTCTCAGTCTGACAGGCAATTTCTGGTCCTACCCTGGGCAGCCGAGGAGCACAGCGGAGGGAGGGTGGTAGCGGAGGGGGGGTGGTGCGGGGGCGGGGGTGTGACTTCCAGGTTGCAGTGATTGTCAGGGGGTGGGAGGGAAGGGGGGGCCTTAAGGACTCATCCACCCGAGTTTACGCCAAGACCTGGCCACACCTACTTCTAGGTCAGCAAGTCCTTCTTCCACGTGGAGCGCCGCTGTTCTTCACCTTCTGCCTATGGTAGATCCTGGCGTTAGGGGGCGGGGCCATGTTAGACCCCTAGGAGTTAATGGAGTGAGGTGAGCCCGAGCGAGGATTAGGGTGAAAATCCCTTCCGGAATGGGACTGGAACAAGGTTCCCCCCTCCCACGTGCTCTTGATTCTCTTCTCTTAGTATGTTTTATTTTGTCTTCACACTCTCAGAGTATGTGATAGTAGTATTTATATGGAAACACTTTTTGGAAGTTGAGCTCCGACCCCCCCCCTCCCCCAGTAAAACAAAAGTAAAAACTACCAAGCTACTTTTCCAGGGAGATGAAGCAATTGATAATATACCCTAGTTCCCAAGTCGACCCCAACCCTTTTCCACAGTCCAACCTCCCTCCCCCTAGTCCGATAGAGCTTTTCGGTGGGTGGGGATTTGCATTGATTCAATTTACTTCACTCACACAGCACCCCGCCCCCCTTCTCAGGGGGTCCTGCTCCCAGGAGAGGAGGAAAGCTGAGGATTTGCTTTTATTTAAAAATATCCTGTCCGCTACCCCCCCCCCCTTATGCGCCGCGGGTGCTCGGGGAGATTAGCGCACAAAAACGCGGTTTGCACGTGTGGCCGGTCTGGGCTGCTGGTGTGCGCACAGGCTAATGTGTGTGTGTGTGCGCGCGTGTGAGTGTGCGCGCGCGCGCGCGCGAGTGTGTCTCTGTGTGTGCTTTCTTGTTCTCTTACAGGGTACAGTGTTAAAAAGCCACCGCTAGTCGCCCCCAGTGCTCCGACTCTCTGGGTCTTTTTGTCTCTAGTGCAGATTAAACGTCACGTCCGCACTTGAACTTGAATTTTATCCCATTGTACAGAGGCAGCCCCAGCCATAGAGAGACCAAGAGCTCCCAGAGAACCCGGACTCCGCCATCTTCACGTTGCAATCTATAGCTCCCAGTCCGCGCCCGCACCGACCCAGGCGCACTGGGCGAGCCGCCCCGCAGTCCCGCTTCCCCTGGGCCCGCGGCGCCAGGGGAGCACTGGGGAGCGCTCGCGGGGACTCGGCAGCCCCTCCGGCCGGCGCCAGCCTGCCAGGTGAACTGGGAAGGAACCGCTCTTGGAGTCCCCCCAGAGCCTCGGAAGGGTCAGTCTCCGAGGAAAAAAAAAAAAAAAAAAAAAAAAAGAAAAAGAAAAAAAGCAGGCAGCCCGCAGAAAACCCAGAAACAAGCGAACCAGGGCAGTTTTACAATTGCTTTGGGTTTTTTGAGGGGGCGGGGTGAGGGGATACGAGACAAGTCCCCAAGTTTTCTTTGCTTTTTCTTCTTTTATTATTATTTTTTTATTTGTTTGCATTTTGTTTTCTTCCCCCTCCTGGTAGAAGTGCGCTTTCCACCTACCAGACCCCGAAAGAAAGTGTCCGAAGCCGGTGCAAAATCCGGTGTAAGTTCAAGAAGATATTTGGAAGTCCAAGAGGCCAAGCAGTTTGAAGAAGTGTAAGAGATTTTTTTTTTCCTCCAAAAGAATATATTTTTAAGGAAAACAGCTAGTCTGCGGCAAGCAACAGCAGTTTTTTTCCCCCCTTTCTCTTATTTTAGATCAAGAGGTTTTTCTTTCTTTTTTTTTTTCCTTCTTTCAAACAAAACAAAAAACAGCATAGAAGAAAGAGCAAAATAAAGAAGAAGAGGAGGAGGAAGAGAGGGCAAGAGAGGAAGGGGAAAAAAACACCAACCCGGGCAGAGGAGGAGGCGCGGCGGCGGCGGCGGCGGCGGCGGCAGCGGCGCGGCAGCGGCTCGGACCCCCTCCCCCGGCTCCCCCCATCAGTGCAGCTCTCCGGGCGATGCCAGAATAGATGCCGGGGCAATGTCCCGCCGCAAACAGGGCAACCCGCAGCACTTGTCTCAGAGGGAGCTCATCACCCGTAAGTGTCTGCGATGTGTGCGCGAGGGGCCGGAGGATGGGGCTCCAGGCGCCCGGGGCTGGGAACACCGAGCCGGGAGCACCCAAGCCCCGGAGAGAGCCGGGGCTACCCGCAGGCTGGCAGATCAGTGTTGGCCTGGAGCATATTCGGGGGGGGGGGCATAGGAAAGTTTCTTTGCAGCCCAGGGAGTCGTAGCCCTGAGCAGCCAGACGCGACTTGGGCTCGGGCCTGCGAAGCCACCACCGGGCCAGGGAGGGGGAGCGCAGGCTGGAGGAGGTGTGTGTACGCGCCGAGCCCGGCTGGACACTCGCCCCTCCGAGCGGCGTGTGTGGTGGTGGCGGCGCTGGTGTCTGGGTTTGGAATGGAGGGGGAGGGGGCTGGGGGAGTGGAGGGGGAGGGGGAGTAGGGAAGTGGGGAAAAGTTGGCGAGCGCGTGGGTCCGCACTGACGGCGCGGGCGGAGGAGAGAGGGGTGCGCTCCGGATTCGGGGAGCTGCCGGGCGAAGGGCGGCCGCCGGCTCCGGGTCCTCGGTTGCTGCGCCCAGCCCGGCAGGGCGCCGGCCAAGCCGGTCCTAGGATTCCGCTGCGGTCTTTCCCTCCACTCCTCTCGTTATTTGCAAAAAAGAATCCAGCTGCGCGGCTGTTTGCCTGGCTCTAGGCCCCCCCTTCCCCATTTCCCCACCTCCGTCTGTCTCCTGGGATGATCTTCTTTACCCCACTCCAAAAAACAGTGGGGGAACTGGGGTTGGTGAAAAATCCCCGCCACGTGGGGGGTGGTGGAAAGGTTGTCAGGAGTGGGAAGAGTGATGCGCTTGTAAAATAGTAAAAAAAAGAAAGAAAATAAAAAAGAGACCCATCAATCTCTTATCCATCTTTCTATCTCAGTATCTTTCATCTTCCCGATTTAAAATAAACAAGGCGGGTGGTAATGGAAATCCACCAGCTGAAACCCTGTAGATTTCAAGCAAGTGGCTGGGAGGGCAAAGTCAGGCGGCTAGGCAGAGACGCCCCAGATTCCAGTATCCCTGTTGGTTTTATTTAGCAAAGGGAAAAAGCGAGCACGAGTGGGCTAGGTACCGTGGTTGCAGGAGAGTCCGCCCGGGTCTCCGCACACTCTCACCGGAAAGGTCGCTTCGCCGCGCTCCCCGCCCGCCGCAGCCCGTGGGGCCGCTGCTTCGCTGCGCGCGAACACTACCCGCCGTTCTTTCTCTCGCGGTGCCTGGGTCGGGGTCGCCGTTGCCTTTTCTCCCTTTAAATTGCAACAGAAATAAAACATCCTCTGGGTGCCATCGAGACCTCGGGCAGGTTGTATTCTTACAGTCCTCCGCGCACTTCACCGGGCTGGGGCCGGGCTGCTGCGGCGGAGCTGGAGAGGGCTGCGCGCCCAGCCGCCGCCGAGGACTGGCTGCGGAGCGGCCGAGAGCCGAATATTTATGTTATATTTTAAAAAATTTAAATAAATAAATAAATATATAAAGGGGTTCTCCCCTCCCCTGAAAACCCAGCATAGGAACCATCTGCCCAGAGCAATTGCTGTTACCATCTCTCCTTTGTTACAGCAGAGACATTAGTAAGAATTTTTGGATTTATTATTATTATTTTTTGGGGGGAACAGATATTAAAGTGGGGTTTGCCATGGGAGAAGGATGCCTTTTTGGAGGGAGGGAAGAGGACTTCTCTTTTATTTATTTATTTTTCCGCTGTAATATCAAAGAAGACTCGCTGGTAGCATTTAAAACAAAATGTTTTGCAGCCAGATTTGAGCCTGGTTTGACCGAGGTCTTTTTCGCCAGTTGACATTTCGATCCTTTTACCAAGCCACAGCAATCGCTTGTTCTACTCCCCCCCCCACCACCTTTAGATGGGGCGGTTGTTAAAACGTCTACACTTGCAGATGCCTAATTTCTCCAGGAGGCAATTTGCCCCACATATCCTCTGTTTAATTGCAAGGGTTGTTTTTGAGGAGGGGGAGGTGGGGGTGGGGTTGGGAAGGGGGAGTTGATGGGGGTGCATTGCCAAGCTGGCAGCAGCTACAGGAGCCAGGAGCATTTGCAGTTGTGTGTGAGGGGAAGAAGCAGGTAGGTTCGGTTTGCCTTGGGTGTCCCTCTCCTGGCATTCCTGGGACGTCAGGAGAGAACCCTGGCCAGAGGATGGGTGGCAGGGGGGCACGGGGGTGGGGCGGTGGGGGTGAAAGGTGCCCATTTAATGTCCTTCAATCCTTCATTTGTTGTCTGTCTCTCTCAGCTTTGCTGAGAGCCCGGCTGGGGCAGCCAGCTGACACTGGAGCAGGGACAGGGAGGGAAGAGACAGGCAAAAGAGGAGAGAGGTGGAGAGAAGAAGGGAAAGAGACAGGCCAGCTAAGGGAAGCCTGCCTGCCTTCCAGGGGCACATGGGCCCAAGCCGTTTGTGTGGGTTTAAGCTGGGAGAGAGTGGTCCAACCAGTTTTCAGACAAGACTATTTATTATCCAAAAGCTGCTGGCTTTTCATCTGTCCTGTGTCACCCAGGAGGAACGTGGGAGAAGGCAGGGGAAAGGCAGGAATCGATGCAGTTTAGACTGTGTGGCCTCTGAAAGTGCCTCTCCACAAATGATACAGGAGTCATGGGTTTAGGGTGCTCTAGAGTTCCAGCTAGCAGACGGGTGCTGTCACACCCCCTACCAGGGGTTCATATTTTAAGTTTTAAATATGACAAAATCCACCTGAAATGGAGTGCATCTTTATCAATTAGATGGCAGCCCACCGGCCTGTGGGGTGACAGCCTTAGGTTCTTTAGGGATGATGCAATTGAGAATAACTGATGGCCTGGGAAAGAAGAAGCCCACGCAAATAGCATTGATGATCTTTGTGTGCATGTTGTTGGCGGAGGGGCCTGAGAAGGGCTCCATGATGAGACAGTTAAATTTACAGACAGGGCCAGTGACAAGAGGAGTGAGGTTTAAAAGGAGTGTAGAAGACAGCTGGCGATGGAAACCTGGGCTTCTGGTTTGCTTCAAAATGTTTGACCCAGATGGATATGGCTTTTGAAACTGGAGGACAGATACAGCTATTAATAAAAACAAACACAAACAATGCAGTGACAATAGTGAAAAGGGAGTTTAAGGGCTCAGAGCGGCTGACCAGGCAGAGGGTAAGGCCAGAGCAGGCTGTACCAGATAGGGCCAGAATGAAGGGAAATAGATTTGAGCCCTTGAAGGTGCCTGAGGCTTTCCAAAGAAACCAGAGGAAATAAAATGTGTATGGTACATTCTATAACCCCAATTAAGATGATTTTCAATAACCATCAACAGGTTTCCTTGGAAGATTAGTAATTTTCCGTATGAAGTCACGATTTTGCAAAACAACTAGAGACCCAAGATTTGATGTAGAAGTTAGGCTAACTGTTAATTCCATGGTTACTTTTAAATCAGGTTTTGCTATAGCTGTGTTTTGAAGGCTGCTGCTTACAATAATCTTAACTCCTTAGGGCATAGTGGTCCACGTATCTTTCAAAATTGGGACTCCGATAAATTTCATAAAACATGAGCCTTCTTTTTTTTGGGGGGAGTGAAGTTCATCTCCCTTCTGCACAGAAGGGAACCCCATATCATTAGAAGTGTGATCTAAGTCAGCTGCTCTGATTCCATGGGAGAATAAAAATGTGTTCATCAAAGGTGTTATGCCAGGCTGATTTTATTCATTTGTAATTCACACCTGAGAGAAAACAGTTGTGAGCATATTTTAACAACCCCTAATATTTTTAAAGGATATTTTCCTCTACCTGAATATTGCGCACATATGCATATTCCTTTTTTTTTCTTTTCGAGGGGGAAGGTTGCTGTTTGCTTGTGCCTTAAGCTTGGTGAATTTTGTCTGGCCTTCAAAATATTTCATAACAGAAAAGTGCTGGGGTAAATGCAGTTGCTTTTGTGAAACTGGCCTTAGAAATATTGGGGGAGATGGTTGAGTGACCGTGTGCAGGGCTAAATGGTTCTCACATGACCCAAGGGAAGGCCAACTTTTGGTTGTCAAATGATAATAATAAGGATAATTTCTCAGGTGAGATGGAACCATATCCAACAGTTGGATTATTGATAACCAGTTTCTGACTGTGGAGTGCACTGGTTTCGAACGCCTTATCATAAGTGGACTATTGGCACTCCGTTACAGCTTAGAACACGGCTTGCGCCAGCCTTCACTTATCTCCTTTGCATCTCCTATCTTGATTGCTTTGCATTTTCTGTTGCTTGTTGTGATGAAATACTTTACAAAATAAACTTTCAGTTGAATTGGCTTTTGGTGATGGCAAGCTTGAGATACCGAGCCGCACCTGGCGCCACTTGGCAGCTAGGGGGAGCTCGGAGCCTGTGTCATGGCTTGTCGCCGCCGCCGCCGCCAAGGGCTGGGAGCCGCTTCCATCGGCAGCGGCAGCAGTTTACGTTGCTGCAAAATGTCTTAAGTGTGAAGTTGTAATATTGATTTTCCTGCAGAGATTTGTGCAGGACAAAATGAGAATGTAAGTTTGAGAAATCTATTTTAAAGCTATTGCCATTGATTGACAAGCCCTCCCTTGGCAGAGGGGAGCATTTTCTTTCTTTTTAACAATTAAAATTGTTTGTTTTGAATGGCGTATTTTCCCCCATCCGTCTGTGGTCTTGACGTTCTGAAAATTGTGTTGAGTTGTGAAGGCGTGTGTGACCAGGCCAAGGGAGGATCGCGGAAAAGTGTACATCATTTAGGGTAAAGGCATACTGTCCACTTCTGTTTCACATGTCACAGACCTAGGGACAGCCGAGAATCACTGCTTTTAGGAGTCATGTACTTAAGACAGCCTAATGAATGGAAATCCTTTCAGCTTAGATTTTATAAAACTTAGATTCTCAATCCCCTTTGTTAGGTAATATTCCCACTCTACTAAGGAAATAGTACTGTTCCTCAAAGATATAAAATGCCAACTCAAATAACATGTAAAACTTTGATGGGAAGGAGAGTGTGTCTCATAGAGCCAGCATTGGTAATACCTTTCACGCCAAACAGTGCCCTTCATGGATGGCTTTTAATGAGACTATTTCTTCCCTAAACATGAAATTTAGTGCTGTAGAATATGTGTGCTTTTGATCATAGGATTTCTAGATTTATAATGTCTTTTTTTCCAAGTTCGAGAAATATGCAGACAGCATAGTAACCTCGTGTCTTATTCCTGAGTTCGATATATGAGCAGAAGAGGTTACTGTGCGACAGGAAAGAGTGCTTTATTCTAACCTGAAAGAGAAATAAATTAGGTCAGACAAAAGCCTAGTGCTGTCATCAGCTGGAGAAAGAGCCCTCACTCTCCAATACAGAGGGCCAGCAATTTATCTGATGATTTCTCTACTTCATTTTAATGTTTGAATTGAGCCAGTTGCCAGCGTATAGTGGCAATGAGCTTACTGGATAATTCAGAGAAGAGGTATGGTCACTTTACAGCTTTGGGCCGGGTGGACAGTGGCTTCTGTCATGCAGAAAACTGTTAAAAAAATTCAGTTGAGCAATCCTCAATCCTTCCTTTGCTTTGGAACTTGAAGGAATTTCACAAGCTGTAACTAAACAGAGACCACAGATACAATACGATAATGCATGAAAAAAATAATACATATATGTATGTGTATATGTGGGGGAGAGAAAAGATGGGAATTTGAGTCTGGTCTGTTGGAGGCTCCTTTTTTACCTCCTGTGGAAGATAAAGAAGCTTATGCTGCCTGGTTAGGCCTCACCTTTAGCTGAAACTCTCCAGGGACTCCGGCCTCTAGGTTAATGCTGTCGTCACATCTAGGGAGGACAAGGGAAAAATAAATGCTCTTTGGGGATGGCACCCTGTACCACACGGTCAAGTTACAGATGCCGGTTGAGCATCCTTTTCTGAAGACAGTGTTTGCTGTAGACACACTTGCATATTTTTTAATGCATTTGGGACACAGAAGAATACCAGGAATGAATGTCTGTGTCATTCAACTGCTCTGAGCATGGCTTTGTCACTTTGCAGCACTCTTTATTTATTCACACGATCTGGTCTTGGGTCCTGTATGTTCTGTCTTGTCCCTGCTTCCTGATCCCGCAAATCTTCCATCAGGTTCTGGGGAATCAAACGGCAGGGAGATCTGCTCACTTTTTTTTGCTGCTGGTTTCCCCACCTCTCCCCAAGAAAAGCCCTCTGTTGACTGCCTCCCCGGAGCGGTACGTTTTCCCAGGAAGGGTATATAAAGTACCGAGAGCAGGCTATTTGGAGACACATAAAAGCAGAGGGACACACTTCATGTGTCTTCTGCACGAGCGAGGGAGGGGGTGAGCAGAAAGGCCTCGTTTTTTTACTGGCAAAAGTGACACTAGATCGAGGTTTGATTAATGGTGCGACATTCACAGGGACTTTCGTCCGGCATTTTGACATATGCAAGTCTTTTGTGTAGTTGCTGAAATTCAAGAAATTTATTCTTTTTTTCTTTTTCTCTGACAGCTGATAATTTGCTTGGGTGTTGAATTAGCCAGCCCAAGCTATTTTACTGTAATGAAATCCCAGACCACACAAAATTAAGTAACTTCAAAGTGAAAAAACGGAATAAAAAAAAATTCTGTTTTACATAACTTTTTTATGACCGCCTTCCTCTGAATTGCTGAAATACAAATACATTTGTGAAATGTTGTAATGAGTTTTCTACTGAAACTGTACAGAAAAACGACTCAAGAAAGTTGAATGCCAATGTTATTGTGATTAACATGTGCCTCACAAATAGATGCACTACTAAGAATTAAAAAAAAAGGTGATCATGTTTAAATTCCTACTTTGGAAAAGAGATGTTGAAAGCAGTTTCTGCCCTTGCTATTTTGCTGTCGGCCTCAGATAATTTGAACTTCTCCAGATAAAGCCTCCAAGTCCAGTATTCAGCTTTGAAAAAGCATAATGCATAATGTTAAATAAAACAGATTTCTTCATTGGGCTACAAAGCATGCTTTTATATCACATCATTACGAGTCCTGTTGTGGCTCTGAAGATTTAAGGCATTTGTATTTTTGTGGAACTTGCTGAATGTGTTTAAAAGGATTTCTGTAATGGTAAATCTTTCCTTTTCCTTTTCTTTAAAGCAACTATTTTATTTATCAAAACACACATCACTATGTTTTTTGGTATTGTGAATAATAGCTTTTTATCTCTAACCTTTTAGTAATGGCTGGGCTCTAGGAATATATCTGATTGTTGTTTTGCTTATTCATTTGTTCTTTTTCTGCTCTTGAATTGGTGAGACCCAGACTCCTGAGCTTAGCTTTTGGGGTTTTGGAGAGATGTATGAAGGAAGGAGTCAGGACTAAGTCTGAGGAGCAAGTTAGGATATTTTTCAGGGAGCTGTTTTTAATCTGCCTAAATTTCCTAAACCCAGGCTGGAGTTTTGTAGGACAATTTGCACATATGGAAATCCTGTCTACGACATTCTACTCTGCCACCTTGAGTCTACAAGACCTGTGTGAGTGAGGTGTTCTTCCTCTTCCAGGATCAGAAATCTCACCTTCCTGGAAGGCAGGCCAGGCCTAAAACTTTCCCCTGCTGACTGAGTTAGTCAGGACCCTGGTCATTTTCTGGAATGGGAAACCCACATTGGTGATGTGCTTTGCACCCAGCTGCCTTCTCTCATCTTCCTCCCAGATGTCAGAAATGGCTACTGAGGCGTAAACTGCAGTTGATGTGGAGCGGAGAGGGCCTTATGGGATGGTGGCCGCGGTGTGCACCTGTCCCTTCAGGGAGGTGGCTTTTGGAGGGTCTTGGGGACCCTCCGGCTGGGCAACCCAGAGTGTCTACTGAGAGGGCAGGGTGCCAGGGCAGAGACAGTTCATATGTATGGTGCTGCCTCCCAGCCCAGGGTCCCCACCCATACCTCTGTCCTAGTAACCCTTCTTGATCCTGTGGACACGCTTGCCACATCCTTACTCTTCCTTTCCTTCTCTGCCTGGCACTTCATTATTCCCTCTGTTAGGGGAACTTCATAAACTCTCTTGTCGTGCCTTTAAGTGTCATCTAGTCATAGATTATTTTCTCTCCCAAGAATTGATTCCTGCTCTCTCCCGTCCGCCCCTCTCCATCCCTCCTCCCCACAGTTGTTATTTTCTCTTGGATCCAATAAATTAAAAATTGATGGCAGCTCAGAAAGTGTTGTGCTCCATCGAGTGTGCGTGTTGGTGGTGTTTTAGTGTTGCCTGGAGTCTTAGCCCCTCCCCAGACGTTCACCGGGAGGAGAATGAAAAGATCCCTTCGTAGATTATTGGTAGGCTTTGGGCTTGCTGGCAAAGCCTCCGTCTTCGTAGGAAGCAGGTGTAATGTCTCCAGTCGGATGCAGAGCTCGACCGGATGGATGCTGAACATTTTTTGTAAACATGCGTACACATCATGATGCCGGCTGTGACGTTAGTGGCACACGATTTTAAGAGCCTGGCTTCCCTCTCCCTGTAACCCCTTATTGCCGCCCCCCATCACTGAAAGGATATGTTTCTCCTGGGCTGTGACTTAGCTATTTAAGATGGATATTTGGATTTGAATCAATGCAGGGTAAAGAGGAAGATAAGCTCCTGTGTGATGTATTCAGCACGGCACATGCCCTATGATCTGGGGACAGTAGAATTCTCCAATGGGCAGGTGCAGGGGCAGTTGCTAGAAGTGGACCAGGGCAGTCAGGATCCTTGGAGCCCTTCGTGTAGGGGGATCACTGGCCAGGTCAGGCCTCCTTGAGGCCTTGAAACTGCTGGGTGCTTATTGGCTGCTTGGCTGGGCTGGTGTCAACAGTGTCTTTCCATTTCTGTCTTCTGCCCCAAATTCCTTCCCAGCCAAGCTCAGGCTTGGGGAAGTTTGTCTTAGGATCAAGTACTTCCCCTCTACTTAACGATGCCCATTATTATTTGTAAAGCCTGATTTCATTGCTTCTAAATGCATTTACCAGCTGGGAGGAGGCCCAGCCTTGTAAATAAAATGTGGTTTTGTTGTAAAAGAAAATATTACTCCTGTGTGTGTGTGTGTGTAAATATATATTTGTTCATGTACTTTAAGATTTAGCATTCCAGAATTCACTCCAGCCCTGTGCTATCTGACACTTGAACAAGTTGCCTGCTGCATCCATTCATTTTTCCTTTTAATGAGTCAAACATTTAACCAATTGCTCTACTTTAATAATGTATTCTCATAATGTATTGAGAATAGCAGTATTTTGCAGTACTGCCTGAGAGAGGGGAGCTTTTCATAAAAACAGAAATTATCTCAGAGGAAAACCTTACCTTTGTCTTATTTTTTTTAGCCCTGAGTTTGCGGGACAATGCTGTATGAGAGGCTCATTTGTAAGGTCTGGGGATTTGCGAGACTGTTTTTATTTGTCTTTTCCTTTTTCTGGTGCTTTTTCATCTCTGGGTGGCAGGTGGGACCGCTCTGTCAGAACAGAGCCCTGGCTCTCTGAATCCAGGAGACTTAGGTATCCTCGGGGTAGAGAAAGGGGGTTGTTAGTGGGGGCAGACATATTTTCACTTGAGCTTTTTCAGGGCTTGACTAAGTAGCTCAATCTCCTTTTATTTCTTCCATTATCAATACAGTTCTAAGAAGGGACACACACACACACACACACACACACACACACACGCACACACACAGGCACCCTAACGCCCAGCTGAGTATCCGCCTGCCAGCGGAAATGAAACCACAGTCTTTGGGGGTGTCTCCAAAGGCCTAGAGCGTGAGCTTTCAGGCCCAGCAAGCTGCCTGGACCAATTGCTCTGACACAGAAGTTTGGGTGCCGAGTGACTGTTGTCTGAACGCTGGGGGTGACCTTGCCACCTTCCTGGGAAATATGAAACACAGCAGGCTAAGGCTTAGAGCTCCATAGCCTGGGGGTGGGGAGAGGAAACCCCATTCTTTGGAGTTGGGGGAACACCCTGTCTTCTTGGGGAGTTTTACTTTCAATGCTGAAAGTGGGAGGAGAAGGAGAATTTTTTTTTTCCTTCTGGTTTTCTTCCCTCCCTGTAAGATTTGCTTACAGGCAGTTAGTTGGATCGCTAGTCTGGGAGGTAGAGATCCGAGTTAGGAGTGGAGCCCTGGAACCCTGAGTGATCCTGGGACTGTGTGCTGGATGCCTGCAGAGCCTGGCTCCTCGCGTTGGTTGGCTGTGAAGGACCTGACACAGAAATCAGAACTGCAGCACAGTAAACGGCTTTGGACACCTTCAAACTCAATTACTGGGACTCACAGGGCTTGCTGCATGAGGAAAGTGAAAAGGCAGAGACTGCCAAAAAAAGGAAAGAATACCAGATGTTACAAAAAAAAAAAAAAAAAAGAAAGAAAGAAAAAGAAAAGAAAAAGAAAAAAAGGAAAAGGAAAAAAGTCTTGGTACAGAGTCTTGGCAAAAGAGGGAGCCGAGAGAGGGATGCCGTGAACAGGCATATGTGACCTTTGCTAATTTTTAAATTAGTCTGTGTTTCTTTTGAGTTAGAAAATGAATCTGAAATTATGTAGCTTAAAACCTACTAGCAGAGAGGAAATATTCGTGCTTGCTGGAACTGCTACCCAGGAGGGTGGACATGGCTGGAAAAGTTAATAAAAAACAACAAAAAAGTAAACACCTCCTCACCCTCAGAAAGGATGATCAGGTTTGGCATTGTTTTTATCAATTGCTGGTACTTATGCAGGAGTTTGCCAGGTCGGCACAGGGGTGACATTTAAAATGGTACCAGGTATAGCACCTCGCCCCTGTTTCTTTTGAATTCTCAATTTCTTTATGTCCTTTTTGCTTTTCAGCTCATTTCCTTTGTGCCTCTTTTTTTTTTTTTTAACAAAACAATATTTTGACATCCTCCTCCCATTTATTAGAGCTACTTCTCTAAAAATGGTGCACAATACATCCTTACATTTCTAAAGAACTGTTTTTACAGCCCTCTCCTTTGGCTCTGAAATTATGTATATGTAATTGGTAATTAAAGGTGCGAGCTTTTCAATATAAACAGTATTGCTCAATGTTAGATCATTAAAGGGAAAAGAGGCACCAAATAATTACCTTTTACGTTCTGACAAACCATTCACAGGAATCCAGTCTTCCTTGGAACCACTGTTCAGCGGGAAGGTTGTGATTATATTTTAACCATAGCAAAGCATCTTTTCATAAAATAAATTGGTAAATTAATTATGTGGCATTGTCTTCAAACTCCTTTTTAAGTAAACTCTGATTTCTTTTTAAAGAATAATTAATGGTTTCTGGGACTGGCTTTGTGAGGACTGTTTCTTTACCTTGTAGGTTCTTTTTGTTAGAGATACACAGACAGCAGATTTAGGATTTCCTCATCTGCAGGGTGTTTTTGTGCTGCCACATTTCTGATGCATTTCTACATGTAATTCATTGAGGGCTGTGTCTGTTCTTCTGTAACCACAGGCAGGATTTCGAATTGTAATTTCCCTCCTTAGCCATCCCTATGTCTCTACCCATCCATGGATACCACACGGATGTACATCATATTGTATATCCTGCATGCAGCTTTATACGTGGACTCTACTAGGACCTGAAAAAGCTTGTGTTCAGAAGCTTTAGAACAGTGATTTATGTGTAGGATGGAAGATGCCACAGAATTTTTTCCTTAAATTATCTGTTCTTTGGCTCTGGCCCGTCAATAACTTCACTGCCACGGAATGTATTTTCCTCTCTTCCATTCCTTCTCGCTGCTCTGCTGTGGTTTTCATTATCCTTTCCTAAATACTGTACAACATAAAATGTACCTGCTTCCTTGAGTTTCAGGCCTTTGGCTGCTCCTTGCTTCCCTGAAGACCCCACCACTTGTGCCTTCTGTACAACGACTGACATTTGCTCTTGAAATATTCCAACCCGAATTTGCTCAGACCCCAAGGGGAATATGAAACCTCCACATTGTCCACTTTCCTTTATTTATGACACTTTTGGCTGCTGATTTTTCTAATTTTCCCTTGAAGCGGTTGCTGCTTTTTGAGACACTTATTAGCTTCAAAATAGTCGGGTTTTATGCCCCCTGCCCCCACAAAAGGAAATCTGCTAAAGAAATGTAAAAACATATAGCTCATTGAAAGTGTGGTTTGATACCTGTCAAGGAGCACTTTTGGAGTCTGAGGAATATTTTTTCTTTTCTTTTCTTGAGAGTGAAAATAAAACCAACAAACAAAAACAGATAGTGGAGAGTTGATGAGTGTTGGGAAATCAGCAGAGAAATGAAAGTCTGACCAGGACCAGGGTGTTTGGCAGGAAAGTCTGCTTTCAGCGTCCCTTCAGCGGCATTGTTTTCTCCTTTGATATTTTTTTGGAACCCGATACTCACTTGTTGCTTTCTGAGCATGTGGGCTTCTTTCTCTCCTAAGGCCTGGCCCTCTGACGCCTGTCTGGGTTTCTGTTTTCTAGTTTGGTGTGCGGCCAGGTCTCAGGTGGAGGAATGTGTGTAGGACTTGAATGAATGGGGAGGATATGAATGAAGGTGTAGGGAAGGGAGGGGCAGGGGCTCCAGCTCACCATTCTTGGGCCCGGCTGGCCATTTGAACCACCGGGAGAGTCTAAGAAAGACTCGTGTTTGGTTCCCAGTGTAATTGGTTGGGGGTGCTGCCTGGGTTTTTCAAAGCCCCTCAGGTGATTCTCGGAGATTGCAAAGTTTGAGATGCATCTCTGCCTGATACTATTAGCAGCCAGGATTATGTATGTGTGTGTCCATGTGTGTGTTCTCATGCTGTGTTGGGGAGAAATTGGCAGAAATGCACTAGAGTCCAGTATATCAGCACTACTTATGTGACAACCTTTGGGCACTATGACACAGCTCCCAGAGCCTCAGTGGGGCTCTGTCTCAACCTACAGGGGATTAGGGAGACTTTTCTCTGGGGAGACAGGTGGCTTGCAGATTCCTGCTGGCATGTGCTAGGTACTTGGGGGAAGACCTGGTGACTCCCGGCCAGCAGTGGAGGGCACTGCCTCTTGGTGGGGAAGGGTTGGAATGAACACCGGGTGCTTGTGATCACTTAAGCCCACCTCTGTCTTCTCTGCCCCTCCCTTTTTCCTTTCTGTCTCCAGCAGAGGCTGACCATGTGGAGGCCGCCATCCTCGAGGAAGACGAGGGCCTGGAGATAGAGGAGCCGAGTGGCCTGGGGCTGATGGTGGGTGGCCCCGACCCTGACCTGCTCACCTGTGGCCAGTGTCAGATGAACTTCCCCCTGGGGGACATCCTGGTTTTTATAGAGCACAAGAGGAAGCAGTGTGGTGGCAGCTTGAGTGCCTGCTATGACAAAGGCCTGGACAAAAGCAGCCCGCCGCCCTCCTCACGCTCCGAGCTCAGGAAAGTGTCCGAGCCGGTGGAGATCGGGATCCAGGTCACCCCTGATGAAGATGACCACCTGCTCTCACCTACAAAAGGCATCTGCCCCAAGCAGGAGAACATTGCAGGTATGGGATACTGCGTTCGCCTGGTTGCTGCTGAAGCTACCTGCTAGGTCCTGCACACTCTGAGAGTGCTGGTGCTGGGGAAGGCCTAGGGCTTCCAGGATGGCCTCTGGGCCCCCAGCTGGGGCTAACCCTTTCTGAGGGCCCACTATCCAGGTGACCGTCAGGAGGAGACAGGCTGGGGACCCAGGAAGGTCTGAATGGTTGACAGTTGCTTTGCTTTTGTATAGTGGACTCTGTTTGGGGGTCTCATACAGAGGCACCTAGAAGTGCAGAATGAAATGTGGAAGTCTGGTTGGCCCTGTCTTTGCTACTGATGTTGGCTTTAAAGCCAGTCTTGGGTTGGAATCTGTTCTTTACAACTTGGACACATCAGTTTCCCCATCTGTGAAACGGAACTAAGGAAACCTACCTCGTTAAGGTTGTCGTGAGGATTACTGAGATGTTGCCTGTTGCAGTACACTTAAGAACGGGAGCTCTCATTTTCTCCTGTCTCCTCTCTTTGCACTCATCTGCAAAAAGAGGGGTCCGGCTCTCTGATCCTAGTGGCCGTTTCTGGTTTTGTCTGACCCTATGGGTAGGTCTTGGGAAAGGGTGTGGGATCTTGTTGGAGCCCTTGGGGGAGCCTTTGACATGTTCACTCATCTTGAGACAGCTGGTTTTACCACCTTGAGAACAGGTGTGGGTCCCTCTTCCCCCAGGCACCAGTCTGCATCTTCCAACTAGGTCTGCTGACCACAGTGAGTTT
The DNA here is from genome assembly GCA_963573935.1 of Arctocebus calabarensis. Taxonomy (NCBI): domain Eukaryota; kingdom Metazoa; phylum Chordata; class Mammalia; order Primates; family Lorisidae; genus Arctocebus; species Arctocebus calabarensis. The sequence continues at coordinate 17,764 of CAUYON010051989.1, forward strand.
GCATTAAGTCTGTCCCTCCTGGCCATGGCCATGCATGCTAGAGCCTCCTCCAGGGAGCTTCTGCTTCCTGTTCAAACCAAGGTGTTTTCTTCTGGTTTACACATCTAATCCCAGCAGGCCTGGGGGAGAAAGGAAGTGCTGGTTCCCCAAGAACAGCAACCTGTCCAGAGCAAAATGAGCATCAGAGTTCCTGCAGATGAGGGTTCAAATATTGTTGGTTGACTTTGGGCTAGCCACTTCATGAGTCTGAGCCTCAGTTTCCCCATCTGTCAATAGGGAGTGATAATGCCAGCAGGTCTGATGTGAGGATTAATGGGCAGAGGCTCCATCAGTGCTTTTCCGATAGGACTTCTCCTTCTGGCTCTGCAATGTGCAAAGTGGTAGCTGGATTGATCCTCACCTCCCCTGCCCCACAGTGTATCCGTCATGGAAGCTAGTGAGGACCCTGAAGGGATTGAGGCTTTGGATGCTTCTAGGAGGGTGAGAAGGATAGATGTGAGCAGGGACCCCCATCCTCCAGGAGGCAGTTAGGGTGATGCTGCAAGCCTGTCCCTACTAATGTGGCAGCTCTGTGACTTTGGGCCTCACTTTGCCCACCTGTACAGGGGATTAGGGAGACTTTTCTTGGGGGAGACAGGTGGCTTAAGATTCCTGCTGGCAAGTGCTAGGGTATTGGGGAGACTCCAGTGAACCAGACTGGCCTCTGGGCCTTCCTTGCCTTCTGGTGGGTGCCCTAGCGTGGAGTCTCTCATACTCTCTCCAAGATACAATGGACACAGAGAAAAATATCTGATCTGTCCAGGCCACAGGCATGTAAACACTGTCTTCTCAGAGTGCTGTGCGGATGCAAGGGGCACTTCCTTCATTGGGCCAAGCTGTCAGGCAAGAGAGGTGCTTTGTCCCTTTTGTCTGTGCTGGCTAACTCAAGGGATATTTTCATCCGTGGTGTAAACACTGGGGTGTTAATGCACACAGACCTTTCAGGGGTGGCCTCGGCTGGCTGGGGAGACTCAGGCCCCTTATTTATGTTTCAATGGGAAGACTAGTTTTTGCCAAATAACATCTCAATCCTCATTTCACATTGAAGGTATTTCCCAATGAGAGCTACGGATCATTGTGGTGGGTTTGTTTAAGAAAGTGACTAGATACGATTTCATAAAAGGCAAAGTTAATCTCTGAGGCAGCTTTGTCCTCATCCTTCTGTCCCTCCCCCCACCCTGCCCTCCCATTCTTTCCCCCGCCCTGTGCCCCCCCCCCCCCGTTGTAATACTGCAGCAGCAGTATTTTTATTTTATCTGTGACGAAAGATATTCTTGGCCTTTCTGTTCAGCAACAGGACAAATGGGTTGCTTCATTCTAGAAGAAATATGTAAAATAATCCCTTAGAAGTCTAAAGAGATATGTTTGTTCAAAGCATTTAAAATGTTATTTTAATCAAAGGCACAAAACAGTCTACACGCTGTGTCAGCTGAAGACGACCATTCCATTTTAACAACACATCACGTGCTTTCCTTTTAGTTCCCAGTTTTCCTATTTCCCTGCCTACTTGGGTACCAACTTTTCTCTCTCTCTCTCTTTTTTTTATTTAATAAGAAAGGAAAGATTAAAGTATAAAACTTCAGTGGCCCAAATGTATAAAGTAATTTAATATGGTGGGAGCATTAATTATTTTAGCTTAATTGAATTCTGAGGACTGCAGTAGTTGCATTTTTGTAGACAAGCCCTGTTTATTATTTCTCTGTGTAGATTAACAGTAAAGGAAACACAGATAACTTTCAGTTATTTATTGTAAAATAAATGTGTCAATTCATGTGTAAAGCAAGCTGCTCAAAGATAATTGAGTCTTTATATTTTAAGAGGGAAACTAGGAATCACGGCGCTTCTCTGCCCGGGCTTCCGGAAACCCACACAGCTGCTGCCCACACCCCTGGCCCTCCTGGCCTCATGGGCTCCTGTTTCCCAGCAGTGGCTCCGAGGGATCCTCCAGCCCTTCTATGTCCAGGCTCCTGCTCCTCATTCTTGGGACTCTGCTGCTGGATTTGGCTGCCCAGGCCTAGTTGAGTCCAAGGTGAGGGGCTTTAGGGTCCAGCAATCTTCCCATGCCCAGATAGGCTCCAGGTCTTCCTTGTTACTAGGTACTTCTGGAGGTGGGGGCTCCAGAGATGGATCCAAAGGGATTCCTTCCACCTTTAAGGAAGTCCCCAGGGTGAGAAGTGTGTTGAAATTCTGTGTTGAAATTCATCGCACTAGGGTATAGACCCCGTGTCAGCCCTTTCTTGGGACAATGATACCGCAGATGGAGGTGAAAGGAGTTGTTATTTCTTTTTCTTTCTTTCTTTTTTTAAATGATAGAGCAATAGGAAGATGAAGGACAAGGTTTCTGGAGCTTTGTTTCCTGGAGAGCGTTCATTCATTCATTCATCCGTTCATTCATTTAGCTCTGAGTTCCTATAGCTGCCCACCATCCCGTCTGGGCATCACCTCCTGGCTCCCTAGGTTGGGAGCCTTCAGAGGAGGGAAAGGATGTCTGGAGTGGATGCATGACCTGGGTGTGAGCTTGTGGTGGCCCTGCCTTTGACATGTGTGGTCTGGGTCTGGGGCCCTGCTCTCTAAGTGTCTGCTGTGGGCAGAGAGGAGGTCTTTGGTGGCTTGTTTCAAGGCCTATCTGGGGATGGGGTGGAGCTGGTCGGAGGTAGGGTCTTTGGCTTGGAGCCTGTGGTATTAGACATCTATCTGTATGTCCTTTACATTCTTTACATTCTTAGGGTCCCTGCCTGTGGCATCCTCCTTGCCTCTATGAGGGGCTCTGTTGGAATCAGAAGACTCATCCATCTAGGGGAGCTGAGAAGACGGCCTGGGTTTGTAAAGGACCTGTGTCGCTGTCGGGCTATTATCCAGGAGGGGCATTTTGAGGAGAGAGGGGGCTTAGTAGTGTTTGGGGTTTGAGGACCATATGCTGCTCTGTGGGGAAAGGACATTGTCCCAGTCTGAACCCCACCCTGCTCCCTGCCAGCATTAGGCGGTTTCCTCATCTGTGCACGTCCCTAATGATAAATGTGACATTTATGATCTGTGCCTGGGGCATGGTAGGAATAGATGTGCTGCAAATACGAGCTTTTCCAAGGGCTTGCCCTTCCTACTTCTATCCTATTTTCAGGTGTTAAAAGAGCTAGCACTGGCCTGCTTGGAATCTGTTAGGGTTGAGGAAAAACCTCCCCTGGGTTCTAGGAGTTCCACAGTCAGAGAAATGTCAGAATGAGAGAGCGTCTTGCTGGTGTCGGTTCCGTCTCCTGTTCCACTGCTGTCACAGGAGGACAGCTCTTTATTGGCCATTCACCCATTCATCCTGGGGCGCTGGCTGGGGATTTTAGGGGTTGAGGGAGCACAGGTTGAATCCCAGCACCCTGGCTTGAGCTGGCCACCCAAACAAGCCACTTCACTTTTCTGGGCCTCAGTTACCTCGTCTGGACCTACTTTTCAGACTTATGCTGGAGATTAAATGAGATGAGGTAAGGACGCCTAGCACAGGTTGGGCTGGTGGTAAAGGACTGAGAAGTGAATGCTTCTAGAGAGCCAACTCAGGAAAACATGGACCCTCTGGGCAGTGTGTAGGGTGCTTACCTTTCTCAGTTAAAACTGTGAAAACTTACTGGGATATCTCTTTTGGTTATCTCCTCTACATTTCTCTGCAGAATTCCCATTTGCTATCCATGGAAGGGGAGGTGTTGATCACAGGGAATTCAGTTGTGCATTTTATCACCCTTTCCATAACCAAATGAAGCTATAATGGGAGGAATTAACCATCAGCTGTCACTCATAGGCTTGTCTCCCCCCACTCCCAATTTTGAATGTCAGTTTTCTGGAGAAGCGCAGAAGACAGGCAGTGGGTGACAGGAGGTGGCAGGTCCCCCTGGGCTTGAAGGTAGTAAGTAGCCCCTGCTGCAATGTCCCTGCCACTTTATACGTCTTCATCTGGAACCTGGGAAGAGAGGATGCACTTGGGATTCTTGTAGCAGGCGGGGCACAGGTGGGGTTTGGTCTGGGGTGCCAGTACCCCATTGCTAGGGAAAATGTGTTGGAGAAAAGGGCTTCTGATGAGGAATTACATGTTACTCTGAAAATGTTCACTTCAGACTTTTACAAATACATAAAATAAACGTGAAAAGAAATATTAGCTTGGCTAGTGAGAGAAACTAAATAACTTGCTTGTGCTGGAAACTGGAGATAAACCCCACTTGCAGGTTTTCCTAAAAAACTTGCAGTTGATCTATTTAGAGTTGTTATTTTCCCTTCAAATTAAGATTAGTTAAATCCATGTGGGTTGTGGCACGGATTATCTTTCTTTATTATTAAATTGTGACAGCTAATTATTAGTTCTGTCTGCACCAAGGAATAGTGTCTGAGGGACATGGTCTGGGGTTCAGGCTGGGAGACTTGGTTTTAGAAGGGCTGACCAGGCAGAGCTTAGGCTGGGCTGGCTGCTGGTATGGAAGAAGATCTCTACTTGGTACGCCTCACTTGTCCTGGGGGCTTTTTTGTCATTATTTCCCTTAGTTTTTCAACAATAGATATTTCTACTTTGCATTAGGACTTAGAGCAGTTAAGGGACTTGCCCAAGGTCATATAGCAAAGCAGAGTTAGAACTCTGTCTACCTGGGTTTCTTGGGTAGCAAGGTATATGTGGGCTTTTAGGGATAGGTACTCTAACTCTGGCGGGGGGGGGGGGGGGGGGGGGCCCATTGTTGGTTGTAAAAACCTTTTAACCCAACCAAGGTGGGGTTTTATGTTAAAC
>CAUYON010051992.1:0-34559 GCA_963573935.1 Arctocebus calabarensis
CTTTATATAGTGATCAAGGAAATGCCATGAAGGATATCTGTAACAGTATGATCAAAATATTTCTGAATGTATATGAATCGTGCCCTGTGATTGCACCAATGTACATAATTATGATTCAATAAAATTATTAAAAAAAAAATGATAACAGTCCTAGGGCCACACATCACAACTCAATAGTCACTGGAGGAGACACCACACTAACTAAGACTGTCAGAAATTCCCACACTCAAGAATTTTCACAAGGGGACAAATCATTTACCTGAATATCTGTAGCCTTTCATCTTACCACTGTCCAACTAACTAGCAACTAGGTCTAAAAATGATAGAATCATAGCTCTATTGTACAGTTGTAATTGAGATTAAGTAATGTGAAATTCACAATCAAAAAATATCCACATATTGAAACCCCAGGCACAGGACCACTCCTACCTCTACTGCTACCTTCTAAACTGGTTCACATGCCCACCCCTATGTAGCACAGTGAAATTCAGAGAAATTATTGCCCACAGCTGGAAGATTATAGAGTTCACAGATGGGAGGCATTTGGTATTTTGAATCTCTATAGACCAAACATATTTTTCATAATGCATGCATGTAATAGTATTTCTTATACCCCTTTAACTATAGCCATGCCAGAAAACAAGTTCTATAAATCACACTGCCAATACAGGATACTATGATAAAGGAGAAAGGTAATACTAACCAAACTCTATGTACTGAAATTTTATACATCCAATCCCATAACTGCCAATACAGGATACTATGATTTTAGATCAGATAAAGCCAAAAGGCAATACTAACCAAACCCTATGTACTGAAATTTTATACATCCAGTCCATCTCATCACCACCTTCCCAACGTGTGCTGCCACCCAATTTTTAGTTATTGGCAGTATTGTTGTATCCTTACTTGTTCCAGAGATTATAAACTCTAGTATCAGTTTGGACAGTGTTCAAGCTTAGAGGACTCAAGAGTGATTTGGCTAGTAGATTTTTTATTATATTCAATTAGTGAAATGAATCAGCATTATTTTCTATAAGAACTTCTTACATTTAGCTCTTATTTATGCCTGGTAAAAAGGAGAAAAGGAATGTGTTCTAAAATGAGGACAAAGAAAATGCAAGAAAAGATAATCCCAATTTTTACCTAACAGTAATATCATTCTTGTAAAGCCCATTTCTGAGTAGCTAAATGACCACTTTATGTTTAAATCCCTTTGCTTTCTGTCATATAGATGATTATGAATAATCCACAGGCAAACTTAGAGCAGAAAGAATCTATCATTTATAATTTTCTTTTTATATTGTTGACCTTTTTACTTCTGTGCAGATAAATCAGGCTGGGTTGTTTTTTTTTTCCAGGATATCCGACCCTTTGGCAATTAAAAAATTAATTATCATAATCTAAAGCTGATAAAAGCTACAGATATTTTGTCATTATTTGAACATCAGATTAGGAGCTCAAAGCATAAAATATCTGCTCTTGCCTCATAATCTGCCTGAAAGACATTGTTATTAGAAAATGGTTTGAAATGATTGAGTAATAAAGCAAATAAGGAATCATGTAAATGCTAATATAAGATTTAAAAGGCCAACAAAATCTCCCTAAATCCAAAGTGAATCCTTGACCAAAAAACTTTCTGCCCCTTACGGAAGTAATTGTCCCAGCTTCATTAAATTAAGACAAACATAGAGTCCAATTGGAACCTGTGTCATTGACTTCTTTCTTCTTCCTTTCTGTCCTCCACAGAGTGCCTAGTGCAGCATCTGTTGTATAATAGGTTCATAATCTCCCATTCAACAAAAATGTATTGTGTGCCCTCTACGTGCCAGGTTCTGTTTGGGCACCAGAGAAGAACAATGACCAAATAATAGGGCACATATTCTAGGGACTACTAGGACATTTGTTGAATGAATGAAATAATACTTTCCCCAGGAATTATTTTTAATAAAGTTTTTTTCATGGAAAGTTAGGTAGACAATAGCATACTTCCATTTTAATCACATGTTGACCAAGTTAGAGTGTAATCCTATTACATTTAGGAGGGATAGGAATTTTGTTTTTGCTTTTATTTTATTTTATGTTATTTTATTTTATAGGCTTATTATTCTGTAAAGAGAAAATTTTAAAGTTCAAAAAATTAAGAGAGATGAAAGAGGAAGGGCCTATTCATAATACAGGTCTGGACTGTCAACATGGGAAACTCTTAGAGTCTAAGGTAACAGTCTTTACTTTCAGCCATGTTTTAATTAAGCCCGTTTGTCAAAAAGCTAAATACCACAAAAGCTTATGTAACCATAATTTGTTCATATTATAACGAGTGTTCATAACAATGGCCTTACTGCACGGTATGACTGAGATAACCTCTGTCTGAATAATCATAGACAAAACACTTTATATTCTGGAGTTTTAAAAATTATATTGCATTTTTGTTCCTTAAAAAGTTACAATGCATGTAAAATATGTGTGACTCTCCATTAACCTGAATATTAAGTTAACTTCCCATTTCTTAATCATTTTACCAATACTTTTTTCTTCTCCCCACTTACCCTCCCAACACAAATGGACTTATACACACACACTCACACCACACCCACATGGGTGATCACGGTTGGTTTTCATGGTTAAGACTAACTGCATCCACAGAAAACAAAAAGAAAGAAAGAAAGGAAAGGCGAATTAGATAACCTAGAATATTTTAATAGACCTGAGGCAATTTGGAATATTTTAACAGAACAAGGGTTTTTTTCTCTAAGCTCTGAAAGTTTTAACAGGCATTAGTAGGGAAATTTGCAGTTGGTCTCCCTACTCACTGGACCTCATTTAAATAAGAAGAGCTTTAAAGACTTCCAGAAGAAGAAAGTATGCTGTACTTATTTAAACAGCACTTTGTTTATAAAACATCAAGAGAATTCATTTAAACCTTTATCACTGAGAAAGTGCTAGCATTAACAGCAAAATCATTTCTTAGGCTGATCTTATAAGCCTTTAAGCCTATGTCCCTCACTTGTTAATCCCTTGTAGTTTCACTTGCTCTTCTGAAACTCTTTTCTCAAAGATTGCTAATGAATTGCCACACTACCAGATCCAACAATATCTTCTCATCTGTCATCCTTTAAATATTCTAGTCACAATTTACACTGATGACCACTCCCTTCTTAAAATTCTTTCCTACCTGAGAGTCTATGATACTGGGGTTTCTTCTCTTCCGTTCAGATTATTCTATCTCTGATTCTTCCGTGATTCTTCCTGTTTCTTAAATGTAGGCATTCCCTTAGTTTTTCGGTTTGTCTAGACGGAAGGGAATGGAAATATTTGTTCATTTGTTTAATTTCAACCTTCTTCTCTCTCAACAATCTTAGCAATGCCACCCCACAGTTCCCCTAGACCCACCTTTATAAGTACTTCTTGAATTGGGGCTCTTACTTCTAGCTGCATATAACATGTCAATATTTGAATATTCCACCAGCATTTTCCATTCAATATGTCTAAAATTAACTCATTATTTTCCTTACCAAACCAGTTCCTTCTTTCTAAACTTTTGTTACTTCTGTCTTCTGCCTCCCAGTTCCCAAAGCTCCAAATCTGAGAATTAATGCTTACTCCTCAATCCTTTTGCTTCCCTTATCTAATCATTTGATAAGAAATATGGTTCCTTTTACTAAGTAGATCCATCTCTTTGTTTCTGTTCATTTCTCCCCCTCCCCCTCCACCAGTTCAGACTTTCCATACACTGGTGGAACCACTTGTAAATTGGTCCCATCTCTTTGTTTTTTTATTTCTTGCAAAATCTAGCATATTGCCTCAAACAGAGTGGGCGCTCAAGAGATATTTCTCAAATAAATTAGAGAATAAACCTTAACGTTCTCAGAGAGGAAGAAATTGTCAACATATAGGTAAGAGAAGGTAAATGAGTGAGTTTTCAAAAGCCTTGATTTAAAATTGAGAAAAGAGGTCTTAAAAATGCTAGCTTTTAAAATTTAAAATGAATTATATTAACACTTTTGAACCTGTTCTGTGGCAGAGTGGAGACAAAAATCTGACAAATAAACCTTTTAGCACTTTGGAAAGAAACATGCCAGATTCTTAATCTTCTAAAAAGTCATTAAGATTCTGAAGAAATCTCACTGCTTGAGGTGTTTTACAATTATGGTTATTCTCAATTCCCAAGGCACTTTTTTTTTTAAATTTGGTAGTAGTTTTTTAGGTCTAGGGTATCCTCCCATTATTCTTTTCTTCAAGTAGATGAGTACAATGTCCTAGAAACTTTCAGTGACTTAAATATCACTATGAAAAAAAGTCACTTTTTGCAGCAACTAGGACGTTAACCAGAGACATCAGTTTTAAGATTTATTTAACTTCATTGATATAAAATGAGAATACCTACAGCTTAGTGTCCTGATCCCTACATGTGGTACATACTTGCATATAATAGCTATTAAAATTGTCTTAAGAACTCTGAAATCTCTTTGCAACAAGTTTACAATCCACATGGAAATTCTGATGACTTAGATACAGTACTTATATTTGAGCGGTTTTGTTTTGCTTAGCTTCAAAGTGCTTATCCTAGGATAAAAATCGGCCTATCCTGGATGTTCCAGTTAACTGTTGCTGCATAACAAAGCACTCAAAATTTAGTGGCATAAACAGCTATTTAGTCATGTTTATGAATTCTATGGGTCAGAATTTTGATCAGGTTCAGCAAGGATGGCTTATCTCTGCTTCATGATGTCCGGAGCAGTGGTTTTCAACTTGTGCCATGAGAGGATCTTACGTGTGCTGCAAATCTGATCCTTTTTCAAGATTATTAATTAAATTATTTTTGAAAGAAATTCAAAGCACAGTAAGTATATTCTTTTTTTTTATTCTCTTTTTTAATCACCATAATTTAAGTGTGCCACAGAAATTTAACTATATGTTCGAGTGTGCTGTGAGATGAAAAAGGTTGAAAAACATTGCTCTAAAGCTTCCACCAAGGAAAGACTCTGGGTGCTGGAATTATCTGGAGGCCCCTTATGCATGCCCAGAACATGGGCTGTGATGACTTGAAGATGTGCTTACCTGAGGCTGCCAGCTAAGCACTTGTATTGAGTCTTCTGGGTGTCTTGGGCAAATTTGTAACTGAGAGCTACCAAGAAAGAGAGCTTTCCAAGAGCAGAAGAGATGGCATTTTAAATGAAGGGATTAAAATCTTTACTTACATTTTATTCTGGCCTATCATTCTCTGCATTTACCAAGGATTATTTCCTGACTTGTGTTTTCACATAAACAATGCATATAACAAAAACGCTGTATTTGCCCATCATGAGGTTGTACATTGTGGCAAAAATCTAAAATAGACTAATTTTGAAAAGGAGGACATTACTTTTTTGAAATAAGATGCCATATATTTATTATAGGAACAAAATCAAGCAAATTACATCAGTGTTCCTAATACACTGATCAGTATATAATATGCCAACAGTTTAAAAACCTTTAGAATCTCTTAAACCCAAGGTCTAGGGTATATAGTTGCATTGTGTTTGCTTTGTTCCTTTACTCTAAACCGGAAAATCAGTTTTTCTAGTTTTGATAATTCAAGGAATCAAAAAGGAAATTAGCTAAGATCAAATAAGCCTTAGACAATTTGAAGCAATAGCTTTACATTTGAGAACTTGTAGATGATATGAAACTTTTGTCAGCTATTAAGCATGTTTTCAAAATCCTTGTTGTAAGAAGATTCAGATTCCAATACATCCTCCAGCAGAGTTAATGAGCTAGATGGAAAATACCTCATTAATTTCTTGAGCCCCCTTGTGAGGCAAGAAAATGACATTCTCATCTAACAGCTGGAAAAACTGAAGAAGTAGTGAATGTAACTGTGCTCAGTTATAAAGAAAAAAAAGCTCAAATATACTCTGAGATATTGATATAAAAGAATATTGCGTATACAATACCTCTCCCTTATTTTGAAGGAATCAATATCTGCTTTTTAAAGAAAAGGCAATTAAATCTTTGGATCTTGGCCCTATCCCTTTTGGCAGAGTAAATTATTGTCTCACGGCCTGGCAGTGCAGTCACCTTTTAATATACTTTAAATAGCTTTTCTCTAATTCATACAACCTAACATCTCCCCAATCATGAATCTGCAGCAAACTTATTTGTCTCTTTTTCTATACATTTTTTAACTATAAATATTCAAGAAATAAATCTTTACAAAGTACATAAAAACATTCACTGACAAATAAAAAAGAACAAATTGAATCTATTTGTAGTTCTATAAAAATGAATTTGGCATTTTATTTAGAAGTTGCACACCACCAAATAGTTTTGAGTTCTTCTGAATGTATTGTTTTGCTGAAAGTGAAATGTTTTACTTGCACGGAATAGGCTCAAGTTACTTCCAACATTGCTACAGGATTGATTTTTCTAGGTTAAAGGAATGTCAAAGTTAAGTGCCTCAGACGTTATTGGGGGGAAAATATTATACAATTTTAAACAGATTTTAAAAATAAAAAAATAGGGAAATTTAACATCCTTTCCGTATTATCAACAGAGGGCTTTGTGTAACTAACTGTGACATCAAGCTTTAAACAGAGAAAGCTTTACCTCAGCGTGTCCAATAGAAATGCAATATGTAAATTAACCCATATTATCTGTGTGCTGATTGGCTTGAGTAACTCCGAATGTCACAGTCTCACCACCCAGCAATGAGGTATTTTACTGCTGTCTCGAGATCAGATTATTACTGTAGAGAAAATTTTTATTTTTTTCTGTTTCATTAACAGATTATTATAAAGCGTTAAACATGGAGGAAGAGAAGCAGACGTTCAACGTTGGCAATTAATGAAAGCATGTCTGCTTGCTTTTTAGGAGGTTAAAGGGTTGTTGCTTAAAATTTTATGCCACCCCACAAACAAAACTCTTCGGAAATGGTAAAATAAGAAAATGCATGATTTTAGAGACATCCCTAAGCACCCACGTGTCAGGCTATGTGGTGTCTGTGATATCATCGGACCTTTTGGACTGGTGTAAGTTTTATATATTCGTTATATTCCTAGTATTTTTTGTTATCCGTAATAACAAAGAGGGGAAAAGGAAACTCGTACACATAAATGCTTTGACATCACCAATCTATTGGTCAGCTGAACTTGCAAGAAGGGAATAGAAAGGCTGTTGCTCAGGGGGATAGAAAGCCAGGAATAGTCATTAAAAATTTTGTAAGCCTGATCCTTTAGTCATATCCCTTAAGGTAGACTGGATGTAAATCTTTTTGTAGTTGTCCTCTGAACTTAGCGTGCTCATACTTACACTCATGTTTTCGTGCATTCGCCAATAGAAGATGACTAACAAAGACAGGGTTTCTCTAACATTCTTCTCTTCCTTCCCATTGATGATATTTTTGATGGTGCTTTTAAAATTTTTTTCTTTCTTCCCCGCCCCCATTCATTCTCTCATTCTCTTTCTCCTTCTTTCTCCTTTCCCTCCCTCTTTACTTTTTCCTTTTCTTCCAGCTAACCTGCAAATTCAAAGGTCAGCTGGGGAAATCATTTAAGAAGAAATCTAAAAGAAACTTTGAATGCTTTGGACCACCCTAAAAGAAAAAGGAAGAAAATGTTTGGGGAAGGCAAGGGTTCCGGGAAGCTGCAGGGGAGGCGGGCGTCCCGGGCGCTGTGGCTTCCTCGTGCACTGCCGTAGGGAAGAGGATGGGCCCGTGGTCCTGGACGAGCCTTTCCGAGCCCCAACTTCAAATGCGGGGAGGGAAAAGTTCAGAAGCAGCCACAAGGGGACAAAAGCTTAATTTTGTCAGTCGAACTAAACGGGGCATTCGATAAACCCAGCCAGATCTGGAGAAGGTTAGGGGTTCCTGTTGGCTCCACTGAGGCTGAAGCAGCCCCTGCCGCCGCCCTCGCCACCGCCGCCGCCGCCGCGGCGGCCCCTGCGTTACTGGGGGAGACGGTGCCGCTGCGACAGGGGAGGACGCGGCTGGAGCTCAAGGAGGCTCCAGCGCGCAGGCGCCGCCGAGCCCTGCCTGGATGCTCAGTCAAGGCACTAAGGAAAAAAAAAAAAAAAATCAGCAATTTATAGAAAGAAGAAGCTATAGTCTGTCGGGATATCCAACACCAACAGGTAGGAGGATATACTCTCGGTTAAGTTTGGGGGTGGGGAAAGATGCACAATGTTGATGAAACTGCAGGTTCGCCGGGAAAGAGCCCTCCCTGAGGGTTTTTTTTTTTTTTTTTTGACAATAAACTGCATAATGGAAGTACATTCAGACAATGCATCTTCAGTAGGGCTTATTGAGAGCTCCATTTCTGGAAAGCGTTGCCAGGCTGAGGAATATCAGACTGCGAATCGCCGGAACCGTTCCCTTGCAGCACAGAAGCAATCTCTCTCCCTATCTTCGCGTATGTAATGCATGTCTCTCTCTCGCTCCCCCTCCTCCACTCCCCCACCCCCCATTATAAATCCAGGGGTGGCGGATTTCAGGTTTCGTAATGTTGCATGATGAGATCGGTATTTACCCGGGGATGTACCGGTGGGGAAATTAAAATCATGGAACGCAGTTTTGCCTGGGTTTCCATCAGCATATTCGGGGCAAGAGAGAAGTGGCAAAGGAAACGCGCTTCGTGGGGATCAGGGAGGAAGCCGATTTCCCTAGTGTGGTTCCCAGGAACCTAGTAGACAATGTGCATTTTGCTTGAAAATGAAGCTACTTGTGAACAGCAAAGATTATCAGTGTAAATGGGAAAGGCTTAATAGCCCTTACAAATACAGGTTCATGTTACATTCATTTGAATACAGGCAGCCAAAATTTACAAATGCAAGTGCATTATTCCTCTGGGTGTGTTTCCATGGCCAATATTTACATTAACCATTTTTAATAATCATGTGGGCTTAAAAGAGAAGATTTGCCAAAAATGGGGGTGGAGTGGGGAGGGAAAGACAAAAGATTAAATCACATCAGATCTTGGAACGAGTTCCTATTAATTTTGAAGTCTAATATTGAAATTTTGCTTTAAGATGAATCAACAAATACTCTTATGCAGCATGATAGGGGTACTTGAGTTAAAAGACATATTTTGCACGGGTTCTTTGGCTCCATATCAGCAGACAAGCTGCTTGTGAAACACTGACAGATACGAACAGATCTTAAATAAATATAGGTAGTCTCCTTTCTGTCTCTTATTAGCAATCTTGTAGATTCTATTGCAATTCTAGTGATTAATTCCTGGACTGACATATTTTACAACTGTGGAACATTTTATCCCTTCTCTTCTAAAGGTACTCAATCAAATGTATATTCATTTAAAAAGGGACATTTTTTAATTCACCTAGCTGAGAAAACTAAACAAGCCCATTGTCTGAAATCCCAAACAAAAATACTTACTAAAGCAAATAATGGTACTGAAAATTAAAACTTTATTTGCTTCCGTAAGTGAACAGCTTTTTGTTAGCACTATCTGACATCATTGCTTGTTAACTTAAGAACTGATAGCTCATTTTTTTTTTCCAGATATCCTGATGGCAAATCAAACAGAAGAAAACAGGAAGCATGACTGCAGATCGGATCAGTTCTCATTGTGGATTACATTTTTAGTAAAATGTATGGATCTATCTTTTCCTTGCTCTATCTAGATCATGAGACTTGACTGAGGCTGTATCCTTATCCTCCATCCATCTATGGCGAACTATAGCCATGCAGCTGACAACATTTTGCAAAATCTCTCACCTCTAACAGCCTTTCTGAAACTGACTTCCTTGGGTTTCATAATAGGAGTCAGCGTGGTGGGCAACCTCTTGATCTCCATTTTGCTAGTGAAAGATAAGACCTTGCACAGAGCACCTTACTACTTCCTGTTGGATCTTTGCTGTTCAGATATCCTCAGATCTGCAATTTGTTTTCCATTTGTATTCAACTCTGTCAAAAATGGCTCAACTTGGACTTACGGGACTCTGACTTGCAAAGTGATTGCTTTTCTGGGGGTTTTGTCCTGTTTCCACACTGCTTTCATGCTCTTCTGCATCAGTGTCACCAGATACTTAGCTATCGCCCATCACCGCTTCTATACAAAGAGGTTGACCTTTTGGACGTGTCTGGCTGTGATCTGTATGGTGTGGACTCTGTCTGTGGCCATGGCATTCCCCCCAGTTTTAGACGTGGGCACTTACTCATTCATTAGGGAGGAAGATCAATGCACCTTCCAACACCGCTCCTTCAGGGCTAATGATTCCTTAGGATTTATGCTGCTCCTTGCTCTCATCCTCCTAGCCACACAGCTTGTCTACCTCAAGCTGATATTTTTTGTCCACGATCGAAGGAAAATGAAGCCAGTCCAGTTTGTAGCAGCAGTCAGCCAGAACTGGACTTTTCATGGTCCTGGAGCCAGTGGCCAGGCAGCTGCCAATTGGCTTGCCGGATTTGGAAGGGGTCCCACACCACCCACCTTGCTGGGCATCAGGCAAAATGCAAACACCACAGGCAGAAGAAGGCTATTGGTCTTAGACGAGTTCAAAATGGAGAAAAGAATCAGCAGAATGTTCTATATAATGACTTTTCTCTTTCTAACCTTGTGGGGCCCCTACCTGGTGGCCTGTTATTGGAGAGTTTTTGCAAGAGGGCCTGTAGTACCAGGGGGATTTTTAACAGCCGCTGTCTGGATGAGTTTTGCCCAAGCAGGAATCAATCCTTTTGTCTGCATTTTCTCCAACAGGGAGCTGAGGCGCTGTTTCAGCACAACCCTTCTTTACTGCAGAAAATCCAGGTTACCAAGGGAACCTTACTGTGTTATATGAAGGAGCATCTGTAAATCTTTAGCCTTGTGAAACACTAACCTTCTCTGCTGAGCAATTGTGGCCCATAGCCATATCTTGAGAAGAATTCAAGAATGGAATCAGCAGTTATAAGGATATGGGCAACATTCTGCAATCTTTGCAATAGTTCACCTATAATCCTATTTTAAATCTCAGAGTGATCCTGCTGACTGCCGGTGAAGGTTTGTAATTAAGAACGGACGGAACCACTGCCCTAAGTTTCTTTATGTGGTCAAACTAGAAAATGAAAGTAGCAGGTGCTAAGTATCAGTGCTAAATGCTGTGTATATCACTACTTATGACAAAAACATCAAAAAAAAAAACAATTAGCATTGGACATCTTAATAAATTAAGTCGACATGAGGTAAATGTGTTGATAAAAACTAATTTTAGAAGTTTGAAGACTTTAAAACATTTCATACTATTATTGTTTTGCAAAGACTAAAATATTTGGGAACTTAAAGTACTGTAATACACTAAAGACGTGCCATGAATTATTGGAATATCACACTTTAAAAACCGCCTTGTAAGTTTTGGGGAGCATTCCAAAGCAGTATATTGGTTCCAATTAGAGTTTACGTTTTTTTGTATTAATACATTACTATTTCTAAATACCACTTTCCTTACCTACTAGTGAAATTGCTAGCTGAACTGTATTATGTAGTTTTTGTTGATTTGGTATAAAGTTTTTCCAATTCATTTATATTTTAAAAATGCTAGATATTGAACTGGGAGGCAACATTAATGGTTACCAGCTGGGCATAATTGAACAGTTCTAATAACGCAGAATAAACACATGTTGCCTTAAAGGGTTATCTAGTATCCTTCATCTGACTTAGCATTGGAGCAAATAGTGAAGGGAAACTGGATCGGTAACTGGCCATGGTAGTGCATCTGGAAGTGCATAAAAGATCATTTAATACTCCTTTTCCTTTTCCTCCCATGGTTTGAAAATGAAGGTGCACATCACTGAAATAATGATTTTCTTCCGAGGTGTGTGACCCATTCTAGAGCGTTCTAGGAAGCAGGCAGTTGATATATGTTTATATTTTAAGTCAGCTGTCAAGGGGAGACCACAGCCTTAGTATGACATCCTGCACAATTTGTGAAGCATTTATTCTACTGAAGGCACAGTCTTGTTTATACTTTCTGCACATTCAGTGTATTGGTCGTTTAAATTATTTCAGTTTAACTTGTGAAAGCTTATAATATGATTTCTGGTATTTTAGAAATACATTAGAGTCTGTGAGTCTCATTCTTTAAGATACAAATGTGTGAACTTCAATATAAAGTTGCATTTGCCAAAATTTACCCGTGTAGCCTGTTAATTTTCTTGGAATTAATTTTACATTTTTGGCATATGACAATTTTTCTTAAAATCTGGGAGGCAAGCACAAACTAGGAAGACTAGCTTTATTATGGTTTCATTTTTGATTTTTGTAGCTACAATATTTTTTGATCTGGAAATGTATACTGAGCATAAGCTGATAAACTGACATAATATCTGTTAAAGCATTATTTGGTAACTTATCATATTCATCCCTCTATTTCTTCTTACATGCCAGTAGTATCTAGAAATGTATACTTCTTTAGTTTATTGGTTCAGAATTTTAATATGAATATTAAATTTTAATTTGGAGCACAGTACTGTAGAAATTTGGGTTCTAAATATTTAAGTCATAAGAAGAATGGTTTATATTAACATTATGACAAAACCAGAAAAAGTTTTTACTTTTGTTTGCTTTCTGTTGTTTCATTTGTTCATTTTATTTTGTTTTGTTTTGTTTTTATGGAGTTTTTTTGGTATTTGAAAAATAAGATTAGGAATCTAATGGAACAGAATTCCTGATTGCTATGGTACTTCTGTAAAGAGAATATCAATATTTATAAGGAAAAATAAATTAACGAAGTGTTTCAATGATTTATGCAACTATTCAGTTTTGCTCATATAAGGACAGCTTAAGCCATGATTTAATGAGCACTCTGACCTCATTTTTACTTTACGCCAAAGCTGACTGGCTGTTAGATAACGTTGAATGCACAACAGTGAATTGGATCTAGCAATAAAGCCTCCTTGTTGGTACTAAAATCATTATCTGAAATACAATAAAAGAAATGTTATCAAAAGATGTTCTGATAACATTATGTTTCCAACTCAAAAATTTATAATAGAGTCATAGTTGCAATAATATACTTATGAAGAACTTTGCTTAGAGGTTCAAATATCACCAGCAAGCAGTAGAATATTCAGCAATAATCACAAAGCCAGAAAGAGCAAGTCTTACCAACACTAGCCTCCATTGCATAGATAAAACTCTGGCATGGATTAAGGGGAATTGAGGAATCCAGAGGAAGAACCAGTTGAAAGTTGCCTGGCTTCACCTGACTATGTGAATTAACAGCTTTTGAAAGTCACCTGCCCCAATGATTTGTGAATAAGGCTGAGTTGTAGTGACTTTCATTTCAGCCTACTCCTGACTAACGTAGCATTTGCAGGTCAAGAATGAAGCAGTGGACAAGACCCAATCCTGGTGAATCAATGCCATTTGTACAGCAATGAGTAATTGTAGTAACCATATCAAAAAAAGGTTGTGTTTATGTCTTATTGACCAAATAGCATTATCTATTTTGGCACCTATTCCTATTCATTATTTAATGCTACTAATCTTTAACCTGTAAAAATACATCCCCCGGGGGATGGTCCAACTTGCCTATGGGAAAAATACCTTATCAATAATAATAAGTCCCTCTTGGACTAACTACACATCTGAGGTGAACAGTGTTTAAATTGTTTTGTGTAACAGTGGTGACATGTTTGCATGATGGATGTGTCCCTACTATCTCTTTGCCTTCCTTTTGTGTACAATGAATTTGTGAGCTGCCTGACCGAAGCTAGGGTTTTGGTCTGTGACTGTGGAATCTTACACAGACAGTAACTGGTAGAATGAGGTGAGTAACTCGCTCACTTCACCACAGAGGTCCCATTTAAATAAAACTAACCAGAGTGATTACATAAAAAAAAAAATTATTCATAGATAGGACAACTGAATTATCTTTTTCAGATTTTAGTTGATTGACTTTCAACACGGCATTTTCCGTAGAAGTCATTTTCCAATAATTGATTTGTCATGGTTAACACATGGGTATGGCCACTTATCCATTGCCTCTGCTTCCATAAATACTACCTGAATTGCTTATTCATTTATTTATTTGTTCAACAAACATGTGTTGGACACTGGAACACAGACAAGCAATTAAGTCTGTGAAAATGGGAGAAAAAAGATGAGAGAGAACGGTGGCAAGTGAACCAAGTCTTGAAGGATAACAAGGGGAAGAGTCTCTCATGGAGATTTCTTAATCTAGTGTGAAAAAAATAAATACTTAGCATCAAAAGTTGTCAGTGTTAATATAGTCAACATTCCTAACACATAGTAATGGCCCTCAAATGACTTCTCCATTTTCACTTGAGTGCCTTCGCTCCTGTCTTTGCTCGGTGTTCCCTGGGATCTCTTCTATATGGCAATTTAAAGACTATTCAGCTTAGAATAAACACTCCTCTCCCACTTGACTTCAGGAACCTTTTATCCATATTTAGAATAATCACCACATTGTATTTTGGAACCAGCTCCCATGTTAATTCTATCTACAAAATAACAGCAAAACCTAAATGCCAAAGTTTCCTTCATCTCCTAACTGTACACTTCTACAAAACACATATTTCACTTACACAAGAGAGGAGTCTTTTCTGGCCTACTTCTACCTTCCTCAGAGTTAGTAGGAGAATGCCCCAGTAAAACCCAATCAAAGGAAGGACGTGGTTGTGTACATCTTAATGATCACTCGCAGGGGGACTGCCACAGAGCCCAAGCAAAGACGGGCATCACTTGTGAAAGAGGATGCGTCTTTCCTTATTGAAGCCTGCCATCCTTTCAACATTTTTATTGCTGCTTATTGGGAATACAAGAAAACTTCCTAATTCCCTGTCAGCTGAAAAGTTGGCTTGGCAACCAAAATTTACTTCCACTGTAAATACAGGGAAACGTGTAATTATATGGACATGTATCTTTCAGCTAAGCCATGTGATAATGAGTCGTATTAGAACTGGAATTACTATAGGACAGTTGCAAATGATAACAAAATCGTCACTTCTGTGTATTGACCATTAGATAAATTTACTTGGTTTCATTATTTTAGGCCATGTGTAGCATAGACTGTATTGTTATTAAAGCAAAAAAAAAAAGCCTACATTAATTCCATATTGAAAAGAAAAGGAGCTTTAAGTCATAAGTGGTGATGTTTCGAATCAAATTAAAGACTTAATTAAGGCAGATGGTTACCAGAGTTGTGAGTTATGATACAAAAATCTTGTGAGTTTGTCTTTCTATGCAAAATTACATCATTCTCGTGATTGTTAATATTTTCTTAGAAGTGATTTGAATGGAAATTGCAGGATCTACTAAGATAATTAGTGATTGCTGACTTATTTTTTGTTGTTATTATCAACTGTGGGCATGTCAGTGTTCTGTGACTTTCCCAATACCCTTAGAAACTTTTTACACGCTACATTAAAATGGTACAATTGCAGAACTTTTAAGCACAAATTCGTAATTAGTCTGTATAGTGGTTAAAATGAAAATACCATCTGCAAATGACTGGATTATTCTTTGCCATCAGTCAAAACAGTCAAATTGGTTAAAGGTGTATTGGAAACTGGAACAATGTGGGAAAGGGAAGTTTTTTGTTTTGTTTTGTATTTTTGAACTGTTTCTGCCTTATGCTGCATTGTAACAGGCTCTTTAAAAAATATATTGAAGCCAAAGGGCTTTTACTTTATAAGTAGATTATATAAATGAGTCCTGGTTTTTAAAAGGAAGAAGGAGCTTTACATCATCTCCTGTTGCCAAAAACATGATGTCCATTAGCAGTTCAAACCCTTTGGGTTAAAAGGCTTTTAAAGCCCAGTTTTCCTCTCACCATATCAGACATACAAAGGCTGGCTCCCTGAAAGGCCCACCGAGGAAAGGAGAATTTGTTTCCCTCTGAGTGGTGGGCAAAAAGGCCTCAAAGAAGCCACAGGTGATTTGGGGTTTGAAATTATTCACACCTGGCATTCACAGCCAGCTCCCCGGCTACTTCTGAAATGATAACATCATTCTCAGGAAGGCACAGTTTTCCAAGTTAAGCTTGGAGACAGAAAATACTTCCTTTTTCTTCTCTGTTTGGGAAATAATAGATTCTTGACACAAATATTAAAATTAATACTGTAGTGCATGTTCTAGTTTATGGGGTTGTGAATAGCTGACAAAATAACAATTTTTTTCTTTAAAATCTTCTTTACTAAGACATTATAGCACACCACTGTTCCTCAGTATGTCAGTGAAACATGGGGATATATATCCAAAGAGAAAGGAACAAGCTGAATCTTAACTCCATTCGCTTTGGCAACTAATGGAAATACAGAAAACAAATGGACTGATTTCTTTCTCAGTCTATTTTATCAAGTCTTAAAGACACCGTAACAGTTTCATAATGAACTTTTGCTGTGGCCTGCTAAAGAATCTTCAAATTAAATAACAAGGCTTATAAAATAACATTTAATTTATATGGTTATTCAAGATTATGGGATGAGGAAGCAAGTCATATAAATGAATTAGTTGTTCCTTTTCATAGCTTTAAGGATGAAAAAAATCTGACTAAATAGATGAAAGAGGAGTGTGTTCTTTTCTCCTCCATTCAAAAAAATGTTGAATCAAAAGTTCATTTTTTTCAGTGGGAAAAGAAATTTTGGGTTATTTTTACTTAAACATAATTCGATTTGGTAATCATTTGTTGTGTGCCTACTGCATGTATGATCTTGGGCAAATTACGTAACTTTTCTATGTCCCATCAATAAAAAGGGAATTATAATAGTACATACAACCGAGGGTGATTGAGAGGATTTGGTGAGTGCATCCTTGTGAGACCCTTAGCAGAGAGTCTAGCATCTTAAATAAATTTTACTTTATATTGTGTGTGAGGGGCTGGCCGTTTCATGGTTCACCATCTAGCAGCAGAGCTATAAACAAATTATGAGACAATGTGATAAGTGCTGTAAGAGAGATACGTTGAGGTAAGTGTTAAATGAACACAGACAAGCAATTAACTCTGTGAAAGTGGGAGAAAAAGGGTGAGAGAGGAAAGGTGGCAAATGAACTAAGTCTTAAAGGATAATTGTTATTTCATCTGCCTGACAAAGTTAGGAAAGCCATTTGAGACAGAAGATGTAACCAGATGAGCAAAAGGCAAAGAGATTGAAAGCTCGTGATGTGTTCAACAGAGGAATCCACTAATCAGAGAAGATTATGGGGTGTGGCTGGAGCTTGGATATGGAATTAGGAGGGACAGCATATCACAGAGGTTAGAAAGCATGGGACATGGAGATTTAAACCCTGATTCTATCCCTTCCTAGGTCTGTGGTCTTGAACAATCAGCTAAACTCTTTGAGCCTCAATTTGCTTATCTGCAACTTGGGGAATAAATAGTAGCAACCACTCCTTTTAAAGATTTGCTTTGAAGATGAAATGAGACAAATAATAATTACTATTAAATACTTACCATGTATCAAGCACCATTCTAAACACTTTTCCCTCTCTTATCACAATAAGTAGATGCTGTTATTATCTGTATTTTACACATGAAGCAATTAAAACAGAGGAATTAGACAACCACTTGCACAAGAAAGCAGTAGGCAAAACATGTATGTAAGGCAACAAGTACAACAACCAGCCCAGAGGAAGCATTTCATAAACGCTGGCGGTCGCTGCTGCTGCTGCCCCTGTTACTTTTAACAAAGTGACCAAACAAGATTAGTGACTAACGGAGCGAAAGTGAGCGCACCGGGCGGAGGTGAAGCCTTCAGAACTCTCCTCCAGCTTTGCTGTTCTCCCTCCTCTCCCACTGAGAATCTGAAGGAAGCAGAGAATAGTAGTAGTACTAACACCCTCTCTGCTTTCATATAGGATGGTATGACGCAGACGCAGGAGAATCCATCTGATTTTTCAAATAACTTTTTAGAAGACTGTTGCTTGGATTTTAAA
This sequence comes from Arctocebus calabarensis, assembly GCA_963573935.1. Lineage (NCBI taxonomy): Eukaryota > Metazoa > Chordata > Mammalia > Primates > Lorisidae > Arctocebus > Arctocebus calabarensis. Next base: position 17,871 of record CAUYON010051992.1, read on the forward strand.
AGTGGGTTACACAACTCACACCAGGTGGAGAGTTTTACCTCGATCTGGTTCATATGCTTCAGTACTAAATCAGGTGGGTCACATTCTATATAAAGTGGAGGTTTAAAATGGATGGTATTGTAAGCTGGATAAAAATCCTTTCATGAAGTCAAATCACCTTTAAAACATCCACTTTCCACACTTGATCTTAAGCAAAAGGCCGAGAAGCGATGACCATTATTCCCAGGCCACGTCCCGTGTAATCACGCTTCTCTCCCTCCTCTGGTATCTCTCCACAGCATGTGTAACGTGTTTGTAACTCGGCACAGTAAAGGGACGTTTGGGGGAGTATACTACGGCAGAATTATTCCAGAAGTACTGTTTGCTTGGCATTCACGCAGCACGTGGTCCTCCCTCTTTTCTCACTATTGACCCTTGGTCAGTTGTTTACACACCTGGCCACCGTTCACTTCATCCTCTAATTGAACCTGTCATTGGCTTAGGTTTTAGTCCTAAAGGCTTGTAAAATGAACATAAATCTAGTTTTGTCTTTGTAGTTGTTTTTGCTATACCTTACATGGCTGAAAACACCAGCATTTCTTTAAACTGGTGTTTTGCCCATTGGAAACGCCCTGCTTTCATCCCATTTGAGCTTTATTCTTTTTATTTGGCCTCTTATGTTACCAGCAGTCATATCAAGGTGATTCCATCTTCTAAAGTGATAGCTGCTGTCATCCCCCCATGCCAACTTGGTGGTGTTTGTGATCTCAGTAAATATAGTTTCTATTTAATTTTTCTGTGCACTTAGGAAAAGCATGTCAGCCTAGATGTTAGGAAGCAGGCCGCCAACTAGCTACAGGTCACGGTCAATTCACCTGACCTCTTAGTTCCCTCAACTGTATGATAAAGGGGATTTTCCTTTGGGTTGGAAAAATCTATGGTTCACCCATCTGGGTCACTGATGTTACCAGGACACCGATGACATGGATCATCTAATATAGAACTTCCGATATAACTTCCCACAACTGACTCCAGTCCACTGAAAGCCACTTTCCATGTACAGGAAAGTAACTAACCTAGTTACTAACCTAGTTACTTTCAACTAACTAAGGTTTCAACTAACTAGGTTTTTATCTAAGCAGTTGTAGGCCTGAGATTATCCCAGCTTGTTAATATCAGCACTGGAGAATATCTATAGCACACTAAAATATTCTTTCACTGGAAAAAAAAATATTCTTTCTCTGGACTTCAGCTTTATTCATGTGCTAACTTCACAGTAGCACTTTTAATTTTAATAAGACAGACTTGATGCTGTACTTCCATTTCAAATGACCAAATTATGGATATTTGTGCCCTGTTATTCCTTTTTATTTTATTCTTTTTTATTTCCTTTTTATGTTCTATCCTCAATTATAAATAATTCATGGATTTCTTTTAGAGGGCACCAAACCTGTTTCAAGTTCCAATTTCAAATATAGAAAAAAATTCAAGAAGACGTTTTAATCCCTCTGCAGTTTGCAATTACATAATGATCAATCTTTGAATGGGTACTTAATAAGCACCTACTATGTACAAGGAGTTCTACAGGGAGTTTAATAAATCCTTTAATTGAATGTGGCATTGGTTTAGGATTTAGTCTTAAAGGCCTATAACATGAATATAAATCTAGTTTTCTTTTTGTTGTTGTTTTTGCTATGCCTTACATGCATGAAAACATTGGCTTTCCAATTTAAAAGTTCAGAAATGTTTTCCTACTATTTTTCATTACACCCAAAGCTTGGATTTATATGCCTATAATTGTATTTAAATGCCTATCATTAATGGTACATATTTTTACTTACAGCAACAAAATGATTTACTAATAATTATCATACGACACCCTTTTAAATATTTTGAGTCTAGTGACTTGTTGACTTTTAGGAGAAGGAACTAGAATAGGTGTTATTCTTATGATGATAGTAACTTTTTATCTCTTAGTAAGTTTATTTGGTAGGTGGCATGGGAGAATAGTCATGCACCTTAGAATACATAATTCTAGGAAACAAATGTTCCTATTTTTACTTGATCCTTATACATCCGCAGTGCACTGGAAATTCTGTACAGTTATTGCCATTGATGCTTCTAGAGGTGATGCCATTCATTCCCCAAGGCAGAAAGAACCTGTGTTCTTTTCTGTGATGTTTTTGTTTGTTATGCCTGGGAGAGCTTGAGCATTTTCTACAGTGCGTGAGCTCCAGTGTTTTGTGTTTCCACAATGGGCATGACAACTGGTATTTTCAGGAAGAAAAAATAAGGAAAAAGAAAGACATTTTCTACTGTATTATTGCTGAGGAAGATTTTTCTCTCTTTTATATTTTAAGACACTATTTTGTACATGACAAAATAGATTCTCATAAATATTCAACCAAGAACCATTCTATTTTCACCCAACTAAAACTGTCTTTATACCGATAATCATGAACAGTGATAGTGTGTTCATCATTGAGAACAGAGGAGAAACAGAAGAAAAGAAAAATGGAGACCCAGCTTCCTGCCTCAGATGCTTCTCCATGGCAGAAGACAGACAATGTAGTTAAATCGATCTCGCCATTAGCAGCATAAGCCAGGATCTAGCATGTACTTAATCTTAAGAAGAAATAAAAGAGAATAGTAGTGTTGTTCCAGTGATGGGAATCAGCGACATTTGAAAAACAAAAAAATTTTATAAGTAGGAGAGTTTGAGAAGTTTGAAAGTGATTAAAAATAAAAACAAAAAGAACTTAGGGCCAGTTTTTAAAGTGGCTTAAGTTTGACCCACCATTAAGACCTTTCATGATACTGTCCCGTTTTCATCTCTCCAGTTTCTTCTCTCATTCTTTCTTGTTTTCCATTCTTTATCACCACCCCATAAACACACACTCATGCCCTATATCCTCCAACATACAGGCCCGCACTTCTTCCTCAAAGCTACCCAACTCAAGGGTAGGCCTGTTCAAGTTTTATCTTTGATCACTTTCACCCACATTAATTCCTCAGTCTTTGCCTGCCTAGGTTGTATGTAATTTGTGTGTGGTTTACATGATGTGATGAAGTTCTCAGACTTCTCTAGCTCATGGACCTCCTTGCTTTCTACCTGTTTCTATCCCCACAAAGTACCCTAGCAATAAATAAATGCTTTATTGGTAGGAATAGTATTTACAAATAAGGACAGAGGAGCAAAAGGATCAATTATAGAAATTTTTTTACCATTTGCCTTTTTTACTAGAACTTTCTTTGCTCTGCATGTTGAAATGTTAACTCAAATACTATTTCCAGAACAGATTGAGGGAATCAGAGGGGAGAGAAAAAGAAGGAATTTGTAATCATATGAGAAGTGGAATAATCCTGCCCTTTCTCTTGTAAATGAGTGTACTACCGATCTTTTAAAGGTTTCTTTAACAGTATTAGGATTTGAACTACTTATGCTTTCTCACTTGGTTCCCTTGTTTCAGACAAATGGCTTATGTAACCAGAAAGGCTGTATGACATTTTATTTATAACTGCAATTTTCACATAAACACACTAAGCAATATTGAAGCAATACACTCAAATTTTTAAAATACATATATTTCATTTTGAAAGATTCTTCACATTGGACAATATTCATAGATGGGACACATGATTTTAATCAAGGATATCTCTTAATCTATGCTGCAATATATACCCTAAATTAGACTTTTTAATAGATTACTCATCGGGATTTCAAAAATGCCATCATTTAGAAAACAGTTAAGCTGTCACATAATTTTTTCTTAAAGGCACACCAGCACATTTAGACCACTGAGAAGAAGATTAAGAACAAGAGTTAGGCTTGTCAAGTATAAACAAATATTGTCTTGACATTGGTATATTTTCTCCAATATTTAAAATACATTTGCAAAATACAGTCTACAGAAATTTTCATCAGATAGTTCAAATGTAGGAATTGAAAACTTCCTCTGAAACATTATTAAGAATAGGATCCCATAATTTTATATTCCATTTTTATGTGTTAAGACTATTAACATAATGGCAACTGGATTTTTAAAGTATATTTAAGTACACTTTAGAATAATTTTGTTTGAAATAGATTATAGGCTGTTAACAACATAAATGCAGTTGAGTTTAGTGTATGAGGGTGCTTATTATTTTATTATATTATTGTTCTCATGTTTATAGTTACTTTACATCAAAATAAATTGGGACAATTTGGGCATCAGTTTCAGTAAGAGTAAGAAAGGCTTATCATCTTAGTTTCTCAAAGAAATGAACACTCTGGGTGTTCGTTAGTGATAAAACTGGATAGTTGAGTTTCTTGATTTTACAACTTTTTTTTTTTTTTTTAAGAAAGATGACATTGGGAGTTTATGAAGACATAAGCCCATTTTTACAGTTAATGCTTTTTTTTTTCTTTTTGCCAAAACCTTCACTTTAAAGGTTTCCTGAGAATTAAAAAATTGGGCAGGTCAGGGACAAATAATGATAACAGAGAAAAACACAGAGTAATATCTTTATTCAGCTAACTGAACTTGGCTTTGGTTTGATTCTGAAGGAGGGATCACAATGAAGGTTGTTTAATTATTATCAAGCCCTTTTCATGCATTCATTTATTCAACCATTATTTATGCACCACCTATATATGTCCCTGATAGTAATGTTTCCCCACATTCAGCATGAGACAGTAGTGAATAAATACAGATACAACATCTGATTCCTGTAGACTATTTTCATAAATATGGAAGGGCCATTATGCATATTTTTTGACTGGACAGTTGATTATCTCAGCCTTCCCAAAATAATTTCACCACTTAAAAAGCATCACTGTAACTAACTTTCTCACTCTCACTGCTAGATTTCAAACACTCAAGAAGTTAAAAATTATCCCACAAATTCATACCTGCAATAGTTTGTTTCCCAAATCGAGAAAGCAAATGCTCTATCCTATCAAAAATAATTGAATTCTGGGCATCTTTCCTTGAGTAAAAGATCAGAGATACCATAAAAATTACATTTTACAGATGAGACACGGCTGGGGGAATGAGACTATGAGTTTCTAAGCTTCCAGTGGTTCCTGACGGCGTGAGGTGCAGTGATCCAGTGAAGTCTTTTTGCCGGCCAGCTCCCCGGGCTTCCTGGTAAAAGTTATTTCAGCAACAGAGCAAGAGTATTCAACTATTAGGACTGTGTTGTTTGGTGCATTCTATATTTTCTATATTTTGTACTGATTTGATTTGCATTGGTTTTAAAACTGCAAGGCACCAAAAGATAAAGGACAGCATGGATTTCCTTTTTAGCTTAGAAATATCTACCCTGAAGCCACCTTTTCCGTAAACTCAGGCTGTGCTGGACAAGCATCTGACAGGGAGAGACTTGTGGCTGGAACAGATTCTGGTGCTGGTCTCTGAGTGTAGGACAGTGCTGTGGGCCTGAGCGGACTAAGAGTGACCCTCTGTGGCATCAGTCCCATTCAAGAGTCGAGTAAGTTTTACTTTCTGAAATTTTAACAAGCTGATATTGAAGTGGAAGAAAGATGAGGGACAAATTTGGGGCTCTTTGGAAAGCAGAACAAATTTTAAAACACATGTTATTTCCCCGGGGCAAACATTGCCTCTCTGATGCACAATGCACCTGCCATCCTTTCATAAACGGGCTAAAGGCTGATACCAGCCTGGCTCCATCCTGTCAATGGTAAGCATATCAAAAATAATAGGAATCCTTTTCAGGTCAAGAGATTCAAATGAATGTTTTGAGTGACCTTTGCCAAAACAAGCATTTTCTACTGATTTTACTTGTCAGAAAAAAAAAAAGCTTCAATTTTACACAAATTTATATCATCTTCACTTTGAAATTTTTATATTATTTTAAAACTTTTAGTGAACATTATTTTTGGGGAAATTCAGGTCAAATTGCACCCCATTTATTTTAAAAGCAGCCAAATGAAAAATGTAATTTTCTATTTCTCTTGTCATCATCATCATCCAGAGTTGAAATTGTTAGATGCTGCTTCTTTGTGAAGAATACACCATAAAATTAAGATTTTCAATGATATTGTGGTATTAGGTGGTATTAGGGATTTAAATGAACCCACGTGTGAAGGGACACCCACAAAGTGCAGAATAAGGGTCCACCAAAACCAAGGCTGTCCGCCCTGCCCTGAGGAACTCAATGACTCAGCCTCACATGCCAGCTGAAGAAATAGAAAAGAAAACACAAAAGAAAGGTCGTGATTCTGTTGATGAAATAAATGGCACAGTGGGATGAATAATACAAACAGCTGTTTTAAGACTATGGAAATAAAAAGACATTTCTAAGGCATAAATGCTACATCAGGGATGAGTTAATAGGAAAATGGAGTCTGAAAGGCTCTGAAGAGAATATAACTAATCGCATCTAAGCTTATGAGTCTGATGAATATTCCTACGCAATAATATCACAACAGATTGAATTCTTATTATAGCACATCACGTTGTCTCAGTGAAATAAAAGGAATTACAAAATCATTGCATAGAGTGAAATTTCAGGGGAGCAGGAAGTGTTTTATTGGACATCCTGGAAGACTTCTCTGGAAGTATTTATGTCTCCCACTGTCTTATGTTACTAACATAACAAATAACACATCACTTCAGCTTGTTTTTTATCATAGAACAGAAAAATGTCAATGGGGGAAAATATGTTATTTAACCTGTTCATAGGTATTGTGTGGCAAATGGCCAATAAATGTTTCGTTTATATTTTTTTACTTTTAAATGGATTATACTGGCAATTCTGGAAACATGTCTTTCTATATGACAGTATGGCAAAGAATGCAGTTCTATCCAAGAGTGGGAAAATCTGAATTCTAATTCCAATCTTCTGCGAATCTACTGAGTCACCCAGCCAATATCATCTAATCTTTCTGGACTTTGGTTTCATCATTCTTAAAATAATCTCTTACAAAAACTTTCTGCTCTGTCCAGTTTTTTCCTTACAACTATTCTTTCTAAATCTATGATGGTCAATAATTAAACTTTCATTTACATTCACTGCACTATTTCTTTTATCTAGATTTACAAAATAGGTCCATAGAATAACAATACACCCTATTCCATAAATATTAATAGTACCCAATGGTCTGAAAGAAATTATGGAGATTCCAAGTGATGGATAAGGGATATATAACTTATACACAGAAAGCCTTTGGTGTGTGGACAGGAAATGTAAACAACTTTGGATACATATGTGCGTGTATTTATATACGGTCCATACGTTGTGAAAGTCACACAAGCTATAAAATGAGGAGAAAATATTTTTGATGTTGGGTAGAAAGATAATATAATATGTCGTTTTGATACTTTTAAGAAGATAGAGAGTGACTGAAATAAAAGATCAGATGAATGGAATGTGTGTCACATCTAGGTTCAGATTCTCTGAGGACTTGGGAAGAAGCTGCCACTTATTATTTTATTTATGGTTTTAGTAACCAAATACCTATCAGGGGAGAAGCAAACAGCATACAATGAAAACACGACAAAACTTTGATAACAGAAATGATTACAGCTTTATAAGGGACTTGCAGCATTTGTAACAAAAAGATAGACTATTGATCTAGTGACAGAGAGCAGAACAATTGCAGGTAAGGAGTAAGCTGGTAATATGAACAAGTGCTAGTTAAGGCTGACCTTAAAAGGATAGATGACCACCTACACTGTATTACTGGAAAGCCCACGTGGTTCTTTCCTCAAAAATATTTTTTACCACTTACCTGGTCTGGAATTCCTGCACTACCAAAAGGAATTTCACCTATAGAATGACACTTAAATTGTACATGTATAATATTGGAGATATTATCCCATCCCATCATCTCCCAAGGTATAATGCATGAGAGGCCTTATTCCATCAATTACCCCTCCTCCACTCCTGGAACATTCAGCTGCTGGCTTTTGCTGTCTTGCATTCAGCATTTAAATAAGTTCATGAGGCTGGGCATAGTGATGTGGGCCGAGTGGCGTGGGCCTATAATCCCAGCACTTTGAGAAGACAAGGCAGAAGCATTGCTTGAGACCAGGAGTTTGAGACCATCCTGGGAAATATATTAAGACTCCATCTCTGCAAAAAAAAATTAAAGTATTAGCTGGACTTGATGGCATGCACCTGTAGTCTCAGCTCCTGGGGAGACAGAAGGATTAATTGAGTCGAGGAATTCAAGGTTACGTTTAACTGTAATTGGGCCATTGCACTCCAGTCTGGGTGAGAGTATGACCCTGTCAAAAAGAAGGAGAAGAAGAAGAAGGAGGAGGAGGAGAATGAACAAAAAAAGGTCTTCTTGTTTCAAAGGAAAAACCAAATCCCCCAGTCCTACATCTCTTCCAACTACCACGCCCTCTTACCTCTTCCCAGACAAACATCATTTTCTATTCATCTCTCCACCCATGGCAGCCTGGTTTCCTCTATCACTTCTGTTCTCAAGGGCACCAAGAATATCCTGGCTGGTAAATCCAGGGATGTGTATTAGTCCCTGGGTTGGTCTCAGCGCATCTCACTCAGCTGACCACTCTGTCCTTGTCATGCATGCTCCTTACCCTCAGCCTCCATGATACCATAAGCATCTGGTTTCCTCCTACTTCTCTGGCCAGGCCCTTTCAGTCTCCTTTGCAGGTTACACCTCTTCCTCAAAGGTTGTTGTTGAGCCTTAGGACAGTGACATTCCAATGGGACTGACATCCCCACTCAAGGGTTTTTCATACATCATACATCTGTTTAAGCAGGACAACAGAATATGTGAAGACAAACCTACAGTGCAGTCAGTCCCTGACCCACCCCTGCTGGAACTGACTGTTAAGGTGCTGTCCCAGGCCATACACACCTTGGGAAATCTCATGCCTTACATGTATTTAGAATTGATAACTGTATTAGGGCCACCATTAACTATTTCAGCACCTTTGTAAAAACTAGTTGCTGAAAAGAAGATAGCTGTTATAAGAAGTATGCAAATCTTCAACATCTATGATGTTAATGATTTCAACCTCAGATGTGGCACTTTGGTGTTGTACCCAACTCACACCAATTTATGGGTCTGATTACCAAATATGCAGCCCTAGCTTCAGCTATAGCTAACACTTATGCTAAGTCTTAGTATATGCCAGGCACTATTATAAACCCCTGACACATATTAGGTCATTTAATCTCACAGTAACCCGGACAGTAGGTACTATTACTATCCCCACTGTACAGAAGAGAAAACTGAGGTACATGAACTTTAAGGTCTAAGATAGTAGAGCATGTAAGTATAGGAGTGAGAATTTGAGCCTCAGCAATCTGCACACAGAGCCCAGGTATCTAACCATTATACATTCTGCTACTGAGGATTCTGACATTTCTTGAGAACTCAAAACTCAACATACAAAACTGAGCTCATCGTCCCCCTCCAAACCTGCTCCTCCTCCTGAATTCTCTGGCCATTGATCATCTTGCTTTCATTTTTCTCACTGTTGGTCGTCAATCTATCTCATAGTTTCAATTACAATCTCCTATCCCGGCTTTCTACTGAAGCTCATGAATCAGAAGACTAGGAAAGGAAAATTTTGACTAGAATACAAGCTCCATGACCTCAGGAATTTATCCTTTTCACTACTATATCCTCGGTGCCAAGAGCTGAGAATTCTTCTTGGCACACAATAAACATTAATAAATATTTGTGGAATAACTAGATTTAGATATGGGCTTGCCTTTTATTTCTCTTGCTTGCTTTTCAGTTAACCCCTGCAAGTTCCAGACAGATGCTCAGCCTGTGGGACCTCAGTACATGGTCCAAGCACTTATTAAAACCAGTCAGAATCCCCCACTAGGCTGGGAACTTGTCTTTTCCATTTACCATTTAATCCCTAGAACCCAGCACAATGCCTGGCACAGAGTCAAGATATATTTGCTGAACAAATAGATAAATGGGTGCACGAATGATTGCAGATTTCCACCATGTCTCTGTCTCAAGCTGTTTTGTCGCTCACCTGAATTACTGCAGAATCTTTCGAACTGGATTGGCTGAGTTGAGTATTGCCTTCCTTCTAAATCATTTTCTGTACTTCTACCAAAATCAGCTTTCTAAAACCAAACTCAAATTCAATGATGTCTCTGCCTTATTTGAGACCTTGAATGTCTCCTTAATGCTCTTAGTATAAAATCCAAACTCTTCAATATCACTTATAACCTGGGCCCCATGTACTTGTATCACCTAATCTATTTCTTTTGTCTAATATTTTGGGGGGGGTTGCTGTTATTTGTTTGTTTGAGACAGAGTCTCACTCTGTTGCTCTGGCTAGAGTGTCGTGGCCTCATTCTAGCTCACAGCACCTCAAACTTCTGCACTAAAGCGATCCATTTTGCTTCAGCCTCCATAGTAACTGGGAATACTGCCCTCTACAATGCTTGGCTTATTTTTCTGTTTTTAGTAAAGATGGGGTCTCACTTTGCTCAGGCTGGTCTTGAACTCCTGACCTCAAATGATCCCTCTGCCTCGGCCTCCCAGAATGCTAGGATCTAATCTATTTTTAATCCCTGTTTACGTGCCATTCTCCATCTACAATGTATGTTTCCCATTACCATGAACAAGCCATGCTGTCTCCTTACTTAGAGCTTTTGTACTTGCTTTAGCCTTGAATGCTGACTTCTAACCACTCCTTTCACCTGGTTACAACTTTGCTCCTTCCAGGAAGCCATCCCTGACCCCTTCATTCTGGATTAGGTGTACATCCTATGTTCTTCCTCTGCCATGGAAATTATCAGGACATGGTGTTGTAACAATTTTACTTCCACCTCTTCCCCTCTCGACTATAAGCTGTATGGAGACAAGAACTGCATCCATCTCATTCGCCACCGATTTCCATAACACCTTCTATATTGCCTGGCAACTGGTAAAGTCTCAGAATATATTGGTTGGCTGAATAACACTCTCTAACATTTTCACAGCGGCTCACAACAGTTTATCAAATTAGTTCATTGTTATGTTGGATGGCACAAAAACCTCGACCTGAAAGATGAAAATAAGGGAAAAGTAAGGTTATTTGGGGAGGTTGGGAAGTAAAGAAAGTACTAGCTGAAAGACAAAAACTTCTAGGTTAAAATTAGTCAATTAAGTACAAATGGAGAGGCTCAGTGCCTATAGCTCAACGGGCTAAGGCGCAAGCCATGTACACCTGAGCTGGTGGGTTCGAATCCAGCCAGAGCCCGCCAAACAACAATGACGTCTGCAACAACAACAAAAAAAATGGCCGGGCATTGTGGTGGGCGCCTGTTGTCCCAGCTACTTGGGGTGGAGGCAAGAGACTCGCTTGAGCCCAGGAATTGGAGGTTGCTGTGAGCTGTGATGCCACGGCACTCTATCCAGGGTGACAACTTGAGGCTCTATCTCAAAAAAAACATAAGTACAAATGGAGAGGATGTCCCCAGGAGGTCAGTGGCTTTAGGATATGACCCCAGATCCCGCAGAAGGACAGAGAAGACTGAGAGTTGCTGGGGACTTTAACCTAAGCTTTCCCAGGGAGAGGCAGGAGACTCTGGAGTCAGATCCAGCTGTCAGTTCTGAAAGTCCACCACACAGAGGTCAAAGAAAGGATAGCAACAGCAAATAATATGGATTTGCTGCATGAATAAATAAATGGATGGATGAATGAGTGCAGATTTCCTCCAGTTCTTCCATAGCACACTCAGCTTCTGACAGACCCCCAACAGGGTAACCTGGCTTCACAGCAAAACAGTCCATAATCGTGATGAATCCAGAGGGAGGCAACATGGCGCAGCACAAGCTCACTTCCTTGCATGCTCTCTCCAGACCGACCACAGAGTACCAAGTGATTTAGAGCTATTATCTCACTAAACCCTCTGTAGAAGGGCCCTATTATTAATCCCATTTTGTAGATGGCAAAATTGAAGCTCTGAGAACAAAATAGCTTGTGATGGATGGTGTCAGCATTCAAAAATATAAAGACACATCTGCCTGCCTCCCAAATCCAAGTTCCTATTGTCCACGCTCTCCTGCCTCACTTAATAAAAACCACATATTAATGCCTACACTCTGCAAGATTAATTGCACTGTTGATCTAATTTAGGTGCCTTTCTACTATAAGAGGCATACACTGAAACATAGAAAGGAAAACATTTTGCCTGATGTCAAATAGGCAGTAAGAAAATGAAGCTACGCTTTAAATCTAGGTCTGCCTGTCTCAAAAGCCCAAAAGCCCGCTATATCATGACCCCTGTTCTGAAAAATTAATCTTTTAGAAGAGTCTTGAGTCTTGGGTCAGGGCTACGTGATTAACAAGGATGAGTTGGGATAAATCTTCCTGTACTAAGTTAAAAGAGCAGGGCTCGAATTCTTCCTGTAGCCAGCCATGGCCCTAACTGATCCTACTGGGGCCCAGTCAGACTGAGAAGAGAGGTGTGGGAAGGTGGAGAGACCTATAAAGAGAAGGAAAGGGAGGCGTAAGCAATCTGGAGAGAGCCTGCCCAGAGAACCAAATGGTTGCAGCAGTGCAAAATTGAGAACCAGGCTGGCCAGATATCAAGCCAAGAATGAGGGGTCACTGATAGAAATACTGCCAGGGAAGGAGAGATGTGAAGAAAGCAATACAAAATCATTTTAACCACTTAAAGTTTGTTTAGCAAAAGTCCTGGCTATAGACCAAGACAGATGTCCACATTTATGCATGTTTCTCTTTCCATTCATTTTACAGCCTGTAACCTATTCTTTCTGCAATGTTACAAGAAGACAAAATTTTTACAGCTATAATCATTTCATATAGAGCATTTCTTTTAGGCTATGTGGATATAATCATATACCATATGACCTAGATGAGGAGACTGGGAGGATGATCTTTTTTTTGATCCAGGAAAGGATTTAAAATAGAGAATGATCCAGAAGAGATCAGCCGTGGACTGATTGTGGAAGGTTTTCTCTTTCTCAGCTTGCCTTAATTGTTTTCTCCAATGTTTGTAATGCAATCAGATTATATTAAAAATAATAATGACTGTCAACTAGAGGATTTAAATAAGGCTGCAAATATTTTTACTTTCTAATATGCTAATTGTCAAAGGAGAAAGTCTATATGCAAACTCAATCAGAGGATCTGCCAATTAGAAAGACCTGCCCAGGTGCAAAAGTGACAACAGGCAGGGAATTCCTCTGTTTGTTTCCTTTCTTTCACAAGTTCATATTCTGAGGAGGAAGTTAACAGATGATTTGTTACAATTCTTATCCTTGTTAATATGGTGTGATGGGAGTAATAATAGATTCAGTCAAGAATCGGAAGTTGGATTGTAGGTATGCCACTAATTAGTCATGTGACTGGGGTCAAGTCTCCTCCCTTCTCTAGGCTTCTTTTGTCTCATTTATAAAAAATAAGGTGTTGGGCTATGAGACTTTAAGATCCTTCTCAGTTCTGAGATACAGTGATGCTAAATGAACTGATTCCAGCATCTCTAATACATTAGGCAGTTGAGCATTGAAATCCTGATAGTAAGCCTAGCTCTGCCTCAGTGGCAGATACTAGTAATTCATATCATAAGAATTTCCAACTTGTGACCATTCATTCCCTTCCTTCAATCCCTAGACCTTATTGTTTCAAAACAAGGAATAATTGTAGAACAGAAATGGAAGCCAAACTCCCCCTAGCATGCTGTGAGTATTCCTGTAGCACCTGCTCTCTACTCTGTTGATTAAAATAAAAAATAAAATCTCCTGTGTCCATCTGGCTCATTCAAAGGTTGCCAACCTGGCATCATTCATGGTACTAAATTCACTGACTCTTATCTAAAACAAATTTTATCATTTCTGTTCATGGGCTAAGCATGGATGGAATCAGCAGATTTTGCTGTAACTAGTTATTGACACTTAATTCCAATGAGTAAATCACAAATTCCACACAGGTAATATTTCTTTATGTACTTCAAAACAGGTTACAGAAATAGCAATTTAATAGAGAGTTTGGGGAAAAAATAGCAATTTAAATTTTTGGAAAAAACAAGACAATCCTCCAGTACTCAGTGTTCATTTTAAAATGAATAATAATTTCAAATCTAAAGTCATATTAAATGGTCATTAGAAAATAGATAAATAGGCTAAGCGCCTGTGGCTCAAGCAGCTAAAGTGCCAGCCACATACACCTGAGCTGGTGGTTTGAATTCAGCCCAGGCCCGCCAAATAGCAATGACGGCTGTAACCAAAAAATAACCAGGTGTTATGGCAGCCACTTGTAGTCCCAGCTACTTGGGAGGTGGAGGCAGAAGACTCTCTTGAGTCCAGGAGTTAAAGGTTGCTGTGAGCTGTGATGCCACAGCACTCTACCCAGGGCAACAGCTTGAGGCTCTGTCTCAAAAATAAAATAGATAAATAAACCTTCAAAAACAAAATTTAAATTATTATTCAATTGGAAGCACATAATATAAATTGTAAACTATCAAATCTATAAAACAATGGAAATTAACTTTTTAAAATGAAAATTAGCTGTGGCTGTGGCTATATATACAACCTCAGAAAAGTTCATAATTAAAGAGGCAATAAGGAAATAGGAAAACAGTGAATATTCATTCCAATAAAAATAGTACCATAAAAATATATAATCAATCTAATGTGCTTATGAAATTTTCCACAACTGTTATAGCACAAAAAATGAAAGTTTCTTTTCATTGTGAAAACATCATCAAATATCCATTTTGGCTTTTTTCTATTAATATTTTTCTGAAAAGTAAATGTAAAACAGATCACTAGATCTTTTGATGCTTGATAATAAATTTATGAGAGTGAAAACTATGAATAATTAGCCACTTGGGGGGGGGAAAATTGGCCTTTTGCTGTTTCCCTTTCTAGTTTATGTACACTATCATTTCAGATTTATAAATATTCAAAGATCATAAAGGTATGTTGTATTCCTTACCAAAGAACAGACACTTTAATTGGAATTTTTATATTGATCCTTCTTAATAGTTTAAGAAATGTCAGAGCCAAGAAAAAGTGTTATTATACTTTAATAGACCAATTGCTTAAGATTAATTTGCACTTTGTTACATATGGATTCTTGAAGTACTATATAAATTAAATGAGAGTAATTAGCACAGCAAAATAGCAGAAAGAATGAAGAACTAATAACTATTGTTTCTTCAATCTCAGTGCTTGATATTGGTCTGTTCAAGAGATCTATTTATTTTTGGTTAAGTCTAAGGAGAGGGTGTGATTCCAGGTATTGGTCCATTTTTTCCATGTTATCAAATTTCTGGGCGTAGAGTTTCTTGTAGTAGTCAGAGATAATCTCTTGTATCTCTGTGATATCTGTTGTTATTTCCCCTTTTTCATTTCTGATGGAGGCTATTAGAAATTTTACTTTTCTGTTTCTAGCTAATCTGGCCAAAGTTTTATTGATTTTATTTATTTTTAAAAGTCCTGGGGCAGATGGCTTCACACCAGAATTCTATCAAACTTCAAGGAAGAGCTAGTGCCTGTCCTGCAGAAACTATTCTAAAACATGGAGAAGGAAGAAACCTTCCTTAACATGTTCTATGAAGGAAATGCACCCTGATACCAAAAAAACAGTAAAGACCTAACTGAAAAGGAGAACTATAGACAAATTTTACTAATGAAGATATATATGTAAAAATACTCAATAAAATCTTAGCCAATAGATTACAGCTTCTCATTAAAAATATTATACATCACAATCAAGTAGGCTTCATCACAGGGATGCAAGTCTGGTTTAACATACACAAATCCATAAATGTAATTCACCTTCTCAATAGAAGCAAAAACAAAGACCATAATACAATCCTCTCAAAAGATGCAGAAAAAACACTTGATAAAATTCAGCATCTTTTTCTAACAAGAACACTTAAGAATATAGGATTAGGTGACACATTTCTTAAACTTAATGAAGTCATCTACCATAAGCCCACAGTTAATATTCTAACCAGATGTAGTAAAACTGAAAGCTTTTCCACTTAGAACTGGAACCAGACAAGGATATCCTTCCTCTATTGCCACTATGATTCAACATAGTGCTAGCAGTTCTAGCCTAAGCAATCAGACAAGAGGAGGTAAAGGACACCCAAATGGGGACAGAGGAGGTTAAACTCTTGCTCTCTGCTGATGATGTCATCTCATACTTAGAGAACCTCAGAGATTCAATCCCAGGACTCCTGGAAGTGATCAAGAAATACCATAACATCTCAGGGTATAAAATAAATGTCCACAAATCATTAGTAGCTTTTGTACATGCCAATAACAGACAAGTTGAGAAGCTAATCAAAGACACAATTCCCTTCACAGTAGTGTCAAAGAAAATGAAATATCTAGGAAAATACCTAACAAAAGAGGTGAAGGCACTCTACAAAGAGAATTAGGAAACCCTAAGAAAAGAAATAGCAGAAAATGGAAGAACATGCTCCTGGCTGGGAAGAATCAACATTGTTCGAATGTCTATACTTCCAAAAGCACTATGCAGATTCAATGTAATCCCCATTAAAATATCAACATAGGGGCGGCTCCTGTGGCTCAGTAAGTAGGGCGCCGGCCCCATATGCCCAAGGTGGCGGGTTCAAGCCCGGCCTCGGCGGAACTGCAAAACAAAAAAAATAGCCGGGCGCTGTGGCAGGCGCCTGTAGTCCCAGCTACTAGGGAGGCTGAGGCAAGAGAATCGCTTAAGCCCAAGAGCTGGAGGTTGCTGTGAGCAGTGTGACGCCACGGCACTCTACCCA
>CAUYON010051993.1:0-37714 GCA_963573935.1 Arctocebus calabarensis
GACTAACATTAATAGGGTTTTCTTTTTCAGCTTTTTATTTGATATGACTGTAGTTATTAGGGTAAATATTACATAATTAAGTTATTTGAACAGTTAGAGCAAAGGGAAAAATTTTCTAATTTCATGCTTTTATTGTAGGACTGAGCATAATTTGCTTAATATATGCATTTTTGTTAGACTATTGCACCCTGAGAGTTGATACTGTGTCTTTCTTTTCACTAGTGTATTTTTTTTTCATGAAAACTATGTTAAACAGCTCGATGAAAATATTTCAGATTGTATATGAAGTCAGCGCATTGTGCCCCATGAATGCACTAATGTACACAATTATGATTTAATAAAAATTAAAAAAAAAGAAAAAAAAAAAAGAATAGCTACTCTTGCTTCCTTTCAGTTTCCACATCTTTATCTCTGTACTTGTTAAATGGTTTTCTTGGAGACAGTAGATATTTTGGTTGTGTTTCTGTATCCATCCTATCTATCTAGCCATATATTTTTTAACCTGGATCATGTAGACATGTTGATCATTTACATTTAATGTTACTATTGAGAAGCGAGATACTGTGTTAGTCTTCATGTTGATTATTACCTAGTGCCTTTGTATTCTCCCTTGTATTACTGTTTTTTAAGAACTATAATTGTTTACTTTTTCATGTTTGTCCCTATGTTTTTTTTTTTTTTTTGGTTTCCAGAGCATTGTTATTATTTCCTGTATGAAGTCTGATAATAAGTTTGCTAATTCATTCTAGAAAAAGTGCTACATACCCCATTGCTGAATATCACTATGATTTCCTTCAAATTACTCTCCATAGGAAGCTATGTACCACTGTAGTGCCTAGTTATCCTTCAAAGCAATTTGGGAACTCTATTTTTGGAATAATCATCAGAGCTGTTATTGTATTACCCTTGATAACCTGAATATCATCAATATACCTTCCTTTCAATATTCTTTTTATCTTCTGGTAAAGGAAAATAGTTATTGGGGGAGAGATTAGGTGACAGAAAGGGTGTCCCATAAGGTTATTTGTTTATCTGCTAAACTCTCCCTCACAGAACCATGTGAGCTAGTGCATTGTCATGATGGAAGGTCCAGGAGCTGTTGGCCAAAATTTTCTGTTAAAATTTTCCTGTTTCTCTATCAATGTTTACTTTATCTGCCATGCTTCCAGCTATGCTTCTCACAGTCAGCTGCCAATTTCGATGCATGTTTTAATTAATTTTTGCAATGAGTTTTCATAAATTCTGATTGTTATTGGCCATCCTGATATCTCCTTATTAGTGACTCTTTAACATCAAAAATTAGAAAAATTGCATTCATGTATATATATGAGGTCTCACAATTAAGTTCACAAACACATACTAGGGAAAGGGCAACATACCTCATTGCTGAATATCACTACAGTCACCTTCAAATTACTCCCCTTGGGAAGCTATGCACTCATGTCAGTGACTAGTCCACTCTTCAAGCAATTTTGGAATTCCTTTTTTTGGCCATCAGAGCTGTCATGGTATTACCCTTGATGCCCTGAATGGCATCAGAAAGTTTTCCTTTTGATATTTCTTTTATCTTCCAGAAAAAAAAAAAAAAAGTCACTGGGGGCCAGATCAGGTGAGTAGGTTTAGTAATCAAATACGGGTTATTTGTTTTCCAGCATAAAAGTCCCTCATAGACAGAGCCATGTGAGCTGGTGCATTGTTGTGATTCAAAAGCCATGAGTTATTGGCCGAAATTTTAGGTAAAATTTTCCTGTGTCTCTATCAATGTTTACTTGGTCTATATGTTTCTCACAGTCTGCCATCCATTTGGTACAAACTTTGATGAAATTTTGCAACATTTTTGTCAGTTCTTCTCATCACTAGCCCCTGACCCCTTTTCAATTTTCTCCCCCCCAGAAAAGCATTTAATCCATTTGTACACTGCATTTTTCTTCATGTCATTTTCTCCATAAACTTGGACTAACATGTGTCCAACGTCACTTTAATTCTTGCCAACTTTAATAAGAAATTGAATGTTTGGTTGTTGCTCTAAATTAAGCTCCAAAATTTTGGCAATGACATACAAAGATGTGAACAACAATAATGAACACAACTCAGAATTCTAAAAACAAATTGTTAATTTCTATTGATTTTTTTTTTTATTTTTGGTTGACTCAGTTAAATCAAACACTCCAAAATTATTTTTTGTTTGGTCTAGTCTATTGTTAAAATGTTCCACTGTGTTTCGAAATGACTCTAATGACTCATTTCTAGATTTTTTTTTTAATGTTTAAATATCTATCACTTTAATGAATTTCTAATCTGTGTCCTGAAGTATTATTTTTTTCTTTGTGTTGTTTTTTCGCTTTTCCATAGATCCCTTTGAACTTATTTGTAATGCATATTTTGAACTTCAGATCTGACATTTCAAAAATTTCCATTTAGTCGAAATCCATTGCTAGAGAGCTATTGTGATCCTTTGGGAGTTCAAAACAGTTGGCTTTTTCATATGAGAGTTCTTATGCTTGTTCCTTCTCATCTGGAATTTCTCCTTTAGCTCAAAGTGGATACCTTTGTGGTGCACCAGTTTTCCTGTGCCTAGCATTCTGCCGCTTGGTGTAGAGAGGGAGAAGTCGCTGTCCTTTGGTCTGTGCTGGTGGACGCTCACTATGGAGTTGCTGGCACTTGAATCTTGTGGAACTCAGACCCCTAGGAGAGTGTTCAGGTGCTAGTGTAGTGGACTAGCTTAGATGTTCCCAAGTTCCCAGGACCCAGTGAGTCCTGGGAGAACTGGACAAAGACTGGCCTGACTCGCTTGTCCTCAAGACTTCCTGAGTTCAGACACTGGTGGTGACAGTAAAGGGTGGGCTGATCTCCTGTTCCAGAAGAATGGTTACACGGGAGAAGAGCAGATACTCTTTTAGCCTGTGAAGGGCAGGGAGGGCCCTGTTGATTAGATTACCAGAGGCAGGTAGCTTTGGGGTGCATAAGGTGATTATACCTCCCTTTTCCAGCCGTTTTCAAAATTCCTTTTTCTTCTGTCACCTAAAAATGCCCATATTCTCAGCTCCCACCCTGACCTAGTTGCAGTAGAGGTGACAGAGGCAGCTAAACTCACTCACCAGACTGGCCATGGCTGAAATGCATCAGTGAAGGAGGCATAGCTGTGCCAGGGGTTGGCCTCCAGGGATGGTAGTCTCCTCACAGCAGAGATGACTACCTCAGGGAAATGTAACCCTACTCTCCCGCAGAGAAGGAAGCAATTTTTGTCCTTGAGGCATAAAAAAGGATTTGCTGCAGCTTTTTATAGAGACAGTAGTGAGCCCCAGTCTCTGTGGAACCTGGGTACACTAGGCACCCTGTCAGAGTCGGGGCAGATACTCCCAAGCGCCCTGCCTTAATCATCCTCTGTGGAACCCTATTTTTAAAATAATTACCATATATATGTAAAAATTAACTTTAACACATGTCGGGAACATTGGGAAGAAAAATTGGGTCAAGATAATTGTTGTAAGTGTCCTTTGAAGATGTCCCTGGGAAATTAATTCCTTTTCTTTCCACTAAAATATCATTTAAGAAAAAAAAAGGTTTAGAAGTGCAACTGATGTCTTTCTGATAATAAGGTTCTGTCATTATGACAGGCAGTTATCACTTTGGTAAATTATAGTTCCCGCCTAGTATCTATAGATGTTTTCAGTGGATGCACCTGTCTTGTAAGTGTTTCTAAAGAAAATGAAAATGAAACAACTTCAGGGATCTGTTGGTTAGAATATTTTCCTCAATTTTCTGTGTCAGCACAGAGTGAAATAATGTTAATACTGACCTAAAGATATGGTTCAAGGATCTTTTCTGAATGCACTCTCCCTTATGATTATTATTATTATTATTTTTTTATCTTTTTAAGTGAAGGCCACTGAATGAAGATTTTTGCCAGGAAATCCATATATTTATTCAAGTTTTCAAAATTTACTACATTTTTCTTCGTTAGTGATATTGCTAACACCAGGTAATTGGCATTGTTGTGCTTGTCCTCATTATCACTGTAGATTTTGAAAAAGATTCTAGCATAAGTGCAAGATTTCAAGCTAACTGTCAATTATATTCTTGCTGAATAGAAAGAGCATCTGGCTTTCTAAACGCATGATTATAACCTTAAACCTGAGATGAATGTTTTAAAATATAGAGCAATTTCACAATCCTGAGCACAGGATTGTCCTATATTAAATATAGATACAATGTCAATTTGTAATTTCTCATGAAAATGTTTATGCAGAGAGAGAGAAATTTTTTATTTATAGAAAATCATACAAAATAAAAATGCAGACAAATACTAACTCTAGAATGACAATAACATATGTTTTAAGAATTCTCAGATATAATAGAATTTACAAATGCCATTCATTGTACGCATGTGAACATGTATATTACTGTCCACAAGTGCACAATTTTTGGAACTTGATTATTCTTTTATATTTGAACCTTACAAGCCCAGGGGACAACTGCAAAATCTGTATCAAAAGTCATAAAACCTATTATACTCTCTGTTCTCAGAGATAAATACAAATGTACACAAACATATAGGTCTATGATATTTCAGAACATAGTTTGTAAAAGTATTATTTTTACACATTCACAATATCCAAAAATAAATTATAGAATATAAATGTTTAATACATTTTTATGATACAGTGCATATTTTTCATTGGATTAACATGACATTTCTTATTTTGTGGAAGTACATTTGTTGGCAGAAAATATCAGTATATTATCTTTAAAGAGTCACAAAATAATATGTATTTTTATTTACCTTTCTCAATATGCATTTTTTAAAAAAATATTAATTATCTCAAAAATATATTTTCAGAAGTAACATTATTAATGACTTTAATCTTCCTTTTGATTACATGTGTTTATCAAAATGGAATGGTTAAAAATATGGAAGGGTTAAAAAAGGTGCAATATTTTGATAATAATTATTCTTACTATTATATTATCAATAGCACAAAGCTGCAGTGAACTACATTTCTCTAGCGATTTTTATGAAATACACACAGAGAAAACTGAATAGTAATTTCGTAGCAGCTTTAGTTAAGCTATAAAGAAATCCAGGTGTCAATATCTGGCAAGGTGAAAATTTCTCCTGTTTTCTTTCCTTTTTTTTTTTTTTTTTTTTTGGCTGGGGCTGGGTTTGAACCCGCCACCTCTGACATATGGGCTGGCGCCCTACTCCTTTGGGCCACAGGTGCTGCCCATTTCTCCCGTTTCTGCAATGGAATTCTATTTAGATTATATAAATGCACATTTTATGGGATATATTAAATATCAAGTTTGTATATGCATCAAAAAATTTTCTAAACTTATGATGAGAAGTTTGACCTTGCTTCTATAATATAAAATATAAATATATTTTGTATCAATATATTATGGACAAATGGTTTTACCCAAAAGCTGACTGAAGCTTTCAAAAGATTTTCTGTTCACATTCTGAGAATTACAATTGATAAGAAACTGTACAGATAGTAGCAAATGAAAGAAAAATATTAATTAGTTTTTCTCTAATTGATAGAAACATTTTCTTTTCATTACCTCAAATTTTGCCATCTCAACTTTCTAAAATTGTATTTCAATTGCTTCTCGGCCTTTTGGCTAAGATCAAGTGTAGTACCTGTTCTTATCAGTTTAAAATTGTATTTCAAGTATAAAAATTTTTCATAGTTCTATCAGCCCTTCCTAACCTTTAATTGAATGATATAATGATGAAATTAACTATGATAAAGCAACGTAAAATATGAACAGAACTAATTTTATACTCAAATTGGATAATTTAAACCAAATTGGATAATTACAATTAGGCAGTTTCTTAAGTTTACATAACTAGCCATGCTAGTTTTAATAATTATTCTTTAGAAATGAAATTAGAACAACATTTACTCAATAACACTAGAGCATTTTTCAATTCACTCAAATTTGATTTTTGTTCTAAATCCATAAAATTTGTAAGAAATTATTTAATGCAATAGCTCTAATTACCAATTACATTCATTCAGGTACTTAACATTTTCAGTTTAAAAGTTATTTTTCAGGCTTTGCACCTGTGGCTCAAGCAGCTAAGGCTCCCGCCATGTACATTGGAGCTGGCAAGTTCGAATCCATCCTGGGCCCTGGAAACACCAATAACGGCTGCAACCAAAAATTGGGCGGGCATTGTGGTGGGCTCCTGTAGTCCCAGCTACTTGGGAGGTGGAGGCAGGAGACTCACTTGAGCCCAGGAATTGGAGGTTGCTGTGAGCTGTGATGCCACTGCACTCTATCCAGGGTGACAGCTTGAGGCTCTGTCTCAAAAAAAAATATATATATTTTTCAGAGTAGATGAGAAGTAATTTTCAAAAAACTTTCCCTGAAATAATAGATTCACTTTCAAAATATTGTCAAATAAATGTATTGCCTACAAATGCTTGCTAAACCTCTTCTTTTGTACAGGAATGAACTTCATTATGAAACTGCAGATAGTAACGTGCTATTTCATCTCATAAGCTCAAAAATTGTGTGGACTTTAAAATTTTAAATGTTATTGTATTTACCTCTTGTAACATCATTTAATTCCTTACATGTAAGAGTGGTGCCTGTGGCTCAAGGAGTAGGGCACCGGCCCCGTATACTGGAGGTGGTGGGTTCAAACTCAGCTCTGGCTTTAAAAAAAAAAAAAAAAGAAAGAAAAGAAAAGATTTTCTATGAATAAAAGAACGAATTACTTAAGGATGATCTTTAATTTTTTCAGGACTGAGAGTATTTTAGAGAGAATGACTTCCACCTACATACCATACCGTGTATTTAGAAGGTTATAGTAATTGGTACTAAGAAAAACCTAGCTTCAATTAATAATAATTAAAGTGTTAGGGCTTTTTAGGTATTAGGAGAAACACCAAAGAGACAGAGAAACAAAGTCTACATACCAAGGCACAGAGAACAACCTGGCAGGGTGTCTTCAGTTTTATCTGACCAGCTGTCTACGACGTTAAACTATCAAAATGGAAAACAAATGAGCTTCCAGAGGTCTCCAAATGTGACCCTCATCAGTCTCCCCATGGCATTTGAGGGATCATACAATGTAACCAATGTCATAGGTTTTGATCAACATCAGTTTGTAAGGAAGCATCAGTTTGATTTCATACCACTGGAACACTTGGGAAGTACCCAAATTTCCTCAAATTCACACTATGAGACATTGCCAACCATAGTTGTGAAAACATGAGTCAATTTCTTTGTCCATATAGATAATAGAAAAAGAATCATTATTCACCTCCCAGCATAGGGCATGTCTGTACCCAACCAATCTAAATATGTCAACCGCTTTTGGATTAATCAGAATGTTTCTCTCGTTTCTGGAATGGTGTATTTCATAGAGACGCTGAACTTACCATGTGTGAATCATAATAAGTCTTTGAGGACAGAGGGGAGTACTCATAGGGTGAGCTGAGTACAAGGTAATGCCACCCAGATGTTCTCGGTCTGACCAATACACATCTCTCCATCCAACCAGGGAGGTCAAAACCAGGCGCTCTCCAAACTGTAGTGAGGTTATTGAAAGGTTACTACTCTGAAAAGAAGTATACTGTTTTTAAAATGGAGGGGGGTATACAGTGCCTTCTCAAATTCTTATTCCCCATTCTCTAGCTCTGGTGCCTATATCCTCCTCCGAGGCACGGGGGATATGACCACGGGTAACTTCTATGTGGTCTATGACAGGATCAGTCAGTTTTACAGAGTTTTTGCTAGAAAGGAAGGTGTGATTGGCATAGAGCAAACACCCTGGGGATAACAATGGCTCTTATCAAGTTAAAAAATTATTTTTGTGCACTCTAGTCCTCTACAGTGTTTTCAGTACATGGCAAGTTTTGAGCACATTCTATTGGTGACAGTTGTGTATTTATGTATGCCTCTGATATTCTACTTTTTTTTTCATAGAATGGCTTTATTTTGGCATTATAAGTTAAACATAAAGCTTCAGTAAAAGAGTATCATATTAGTAGTAAAATACCTCTTTATATCTTTAGTAATGCAGTCTTAAACTTGTGACTAGAGAATTAGAACATTATTGTTGGCTCTTTAGTCTGTAAAAGTAGATTTCTGTAAGAATTGTTATATGTTCAATATGCAAGAACATTTTCATTTCACCTCATCATGAAGAACATTAAAAGATTCAGGCACTGTGAATCCATGCAGTTTGTGTTGAGTTACTAGTAAATTCCACGGGGCACGTCCACACTGTCGGCTGTCTGTTTCCTCCACTAAACCACAATGTCAAAGTACCGGGACTTGTGGGAACTTGGCATTATGTGGTAAGCAAGGTTATATCTATGTCTAATGAGTGAGCAGCTGCCTGTTGACAATGGGACTAATAGCTCAAAGACTAACATTAAACACTGATTTGGGATCCATTGTAGTATGACACTATTAAGTTTGAAAGTCATGACTTTATTTTATTTTTATTTTTTTAAGATGTAATCTTACTCTGTTGCCCAGGTATCAGCCTAGCCCACAGCAACTTGTACTCCTGGGTTGAAGCAATCCTCCTTACTCAGTCTTCCAAGTAGCTGGGGCAATAGGCACCCACCACAATGCCCAACTATATATTTTTTCTATTTTTAGTAGAGCTGGTGTCTCACTCTTGCTCAGGCTGTTATCCAACTCCTGAGCTCAAAGGATCCTTCTGGCTAGCCCTCCCAGAGGGCTAGGGTTATAAGAGTAAGCCACTTTACCCTGCCAATTTCTTTTTTCAACAAGGTAATCTTTCTATGTTAGAAGACGGTAATAGTCTAACTGTAATTGTTTAATAGATGAGAAATGTCAGTGGAAACTTTTTGTCTAAGACTCCAGCCATTTTTGAGAATGGTCATAGGTGTACAAAGATGTACATGCTATGGGTCTAAAGGAGAGATGGGGATCCATGCATTGCTTGAGTTACTTTTGTTTGAACTGGCTTTCAAAGCATTTTGTCAGAGACACTGTCACTCAAATATGATTGTCTCTAGAGGATGGGGCTAAATGAATTCAAGTGGAGGATGTGCTTCATTCAATATCCAAATAGGCCAATCAATGGTTAGACCACCTTAATTGTCTTTGTGGATGCAGAACCAGTTTATCAATTTTTATTATCTGGGGTTTCCTTCAATTTAATTCTCAAGGCAATGCTTGACATGACGTGGCCTTGGACTTTGTTCTTATTTAAGACGCTTCAAGTTTTTCCAGTTATACTGAGACAGCATGCAACAAAATGCAAGTCGTTTCTTCATAGAGGACTGCAATGATTCAGATGTTTGTCCACAAAACACATGTTGAAATTTGGTCCCAGAGTTAAAGTGAGGTCTAATGGGAGGTGTTTGGGTTGTGGGAGAGGACAGGTCATATTAATACCTTCCCTGGGAGATGGGGATCAATGAGTTCTCATTCTATTTGCTACCAGGAAAGATGGTTATTAAAAATTAACCCAATACCTCCCCAATATCTCCCTTCCTTCCTCTTTTGTCATGTGATCTCTGCACAAGTCAGCACCTTCTTCCCTTCTGCATGAGTGGGGGCAGTCTGAAGTGCTCACTGGAAGATGCTGGTGCTGTGCTTACTGTGCAGACTGTAGAACTCTGAGCCAACTTATAACCAAGCCTTGGGTGTTTCTTAACAGCACCACTAAACAAACTAAAAGTCACTATAACAGGATGTTTGTATACCCACCAAAAATTGATGTTGTACTAAGGTTTGTCTAGACCAGTGATAATCCTTCTTTGACTTGCTTTGCCCAGAAGGCAAAAGAAAATTAATTTTAGTTGTCTTACTAGAGTGATATTAAAAATAAAACCATTAGCAATTTCTAAGGCAGCATACCACGTGCTAACAGTGGCAGTCTTTTTAGTTTGTCTTGTAATGCCAGATCGTATGGTCAAAACAGTAGTCTTACCACACCACGCTTAGAGTTCACAGTAAGATTATAGGCAGTGGCGGCTCCCAGTGTATAGTCAAAGCTATTAAACTTCAAGAATGCATTGGGTGGTAATTCTAAGTACATTAATTATCCTGTGAAAAAAACAACCATGTTTCCTGCTACTAGCCTGAGACAGTATTTCAATTGTACCTGTTGCTGTTATTTTCCTTCTGGGGCCTGAGGCAGGCAACTTTGTAAACTTGGAAATATCTCAGAGGATTTCTTTGCTGCCCTGCCTTTCCCTAGGTAATTGTACACCAGTTATCAGCTGTCGTCACCTTTAAGGGTGAAAACTTTCCACGCACAGGTGCTCCAGTTAAACCCTCTGGTTTCTCAGAACGCCAGGATCATAACGTTTGCTGCATGTTTATCACTAACTCACTTGCAAGAAGGATGTCAGGAACACATCATTAGTGCCATATGGAGCAGATGCCACATAGACTT
Source organism: Arctocebus calabarensis (assembly GCA_963573935.1). Taxonomy (NCBI): domain Eukaryota; kingdom Metazoa; phylum Chordata; class Mammalia; order Primates; family Lorisidae; genus Arctocebus; species Arctocebus calabarensis. Next base: position 10,397 of record CAUYON010051993.1, read on the forward strand.
ACTAGGGACAAACTTTCACAGAAAGAAGTAGCAGAGAGTCACTCTCCCCCATATTATTCACACACATTGGTCCATAGCACAGACCCCAAATAGATATTCTGTGTATGTACTAGGGTGAAAGTTTCAATCCAGAGCTATTTGCCTAGATCAGAAAGCTGGAATGTTTGTGACTATCATATTCTCAGAGCAACATAAGTAATCATGCTTCCACAAGTGCTAGCAAATTTAGAGTTTAATAGAAGAGGCATTAAGTATCGCCTAGCTCTCCAAGTAGCAATAACAAAAACAAAACTGTATTAAGGATTCTTTTGACCCAGGAACAGTGCCCAGTGCCCAAAAGCATGCATTTCAAGATTCGAGACCTTTCGGAGACATCTTACTTCCTAGTAATGATGTTGCAAACCAAACTCCATGTCTCTCCACAGACCTGTTCTACCTGAATCAGTTTTTGTCTATGCCATAAAAAAGAGGGAGAAAAATAAGCCTCCAAGTCAATTAGACTTCTTTATTCTTCCAAATATAATACATAGTGTGAGAAAAGTAATCCCCTAGGCTCACAAATGCAAATTTAAAGGCTGACATTTTATCTACAAAATACATACCTGATAAAGTTTTTTTATTCATAATATATAAGCAGTATATAAACAAAGAACTTGATAGGAAAATGACTAAAAGACCTAAACAGATACCTAGTAAGTAATACATAAAGATGGCACATAAGTGTATGAACAAATGTTCACCATGATATGTCATCAGAGATTTGCATATTAAAACAATGAGATAGCACTGCACACCTATTAGAATAATGAAAATCCCAAACAGCTGTAACACCAAATGCCCATTGAGATTTGGAACAACTAGAAGCCTCATTCATTGCTGAGGCAAATGCAAAATGATACAGTTTCTTACAAAACAAAACACACCCTTATTATATAGTTTAGCCATGGTGTTTTTAAGTATTTACCCAAATGAGCTGAAAACATATGCCACATGAAAACTTGCACATAGATGTTTACAACAGCTTTGTTTATAATTGGCACAACAGGGAAGCAACCAGGACGTCCTTCAAAGTGAATTAAACAAACTATAATACATCAACAATGGAGTATTGTTCAGTGCTGAAGGGAAATGGGCCATCAAGCTGTGAAAATGTGAAAAGACGTGGAGAAAATGTAAACAAAAGAGCCAATCTGAGATGGCTCTATACTATATGATTCACAGATAAGATTTCCTGGAAAAGGTAAAGCTATATAGGTCAAAAATATCAGAAGTTTCCGGGAAAGGAAGAGATGAATAGGTGGAGCACACAAGATTTTTAGACAAGTGAAAATACGTATGTTACCCTCACAATAAATACATTAGTCAAACCTCATACAATGTGCAATATCAAGTGAATTCCCACATGAACTGTGGACTTTGAGGGCTGATGGTACAGTGATGCAAGTTTATCAATTAAGACCAATATGCCACTCTGGAGTGGGATGTTGATAGTAAGGGAGATCGGGCATGTGTGGGGACAGGGAGAATTCGGGAATACTGGTACTTTCCTCTTCTTATGAATCTAAAACTTCTCTAAAAAATGAATTGTGTATGAGAACACATGCACACATACATATGCACTCTGTTAAACTAAACTCTCAATATTTAGAGTATAATCCCTAAGTGGCCTTGTGGATACATGTGGCATTCTGGATCCTTACGTGAGACCTTGTGATTGAATGCCAATTTTACACAACAAATCATTTTAATAAAAGTTTATTTTATGAATTAGGCTGCATGTTCCCCCTCCCCCCCCCCGGGAAAGAATCTAAGTTCTGTATATGAAACATCATAGCCCAAAGTCTGGGCCATAGTAGGTGCCTAACATACTAGGAAAAAAAAAGTTATCTCATTGAACTTGTGACGGACACACCGTATTGCCATGGAGGATGATTTTGTTCAGCATATTTCCCTAGGAAGTTAATAGTCCTTGCCAGAATCCTCCCACAGCTCTCTAACATTGACAGAGCTTGCTATCAATCACGGCTGCTACTCCTCCAGTCATATTCCTCAGTATTGAAAGACAGTAATGGTCAAAATTTTCATATGGTTGTTTTATAAATTATAGGCTCTGAATTAGGAATTCAAGTAGTGACATCAGTGAATATATTTTAAAAACTGAACAATACAAACAACATAAACACATGACTTTCAGATTCCAAATTTTGTTAAAATTTTCAGAACAATATATTTATACATAAAAATAATTCATCCAACTTTAATATCCTATGTCTGACTACCATACAATCTTAAAGGTATAAGCCTTTTAGAATTTTTGTTTCTAATTGCCTAATTTACGTAGATATGAGCCAATAAGATTAAGTGATTTCCTCGAGGTCACATAGCTCATTAGAAACTGATCATTGACACAGATCTTCTATCTCATGGACAAATACTCTTTAAACAGCACCCTGCTTTGTTGCATTAAGTGAGTGATGATGCATTGTCCTGATTTAATTTTCTATAATTAAATTTTACAAGAACGTAAGTAAACTGAATTCTTAAAATAATTTATATAAAAACTAAAGAGCTTCTGCACAACCAAGGACACAATAAATAGAGCAATTTGATAACCCATGGATATTTGCATACCATACATCTGATAAAGGACTAATAGCCAGAATCTAAAAAGAACTCGAGCAAATCAGCAAGAAAGAACCAAACAACGGCGTTAAAGAGTGGGTAAAAGACATGAACAGATACCATGCAAATGGAGACATACTAAAGGGCCAACACACTCCAGAGTCTAATCCTTAGAGAAATGCAAATCAAACCTACAGAAATATCATCTAACTTCAGTGAGAATGGTGCATATCAACCCATCCCAAAGTAACAGATGCTGGCACGGATTCAGAGAGAAAGGAGATCTTATACTTTCTGCTGATAGGATGGCAGACGTGGACAACCTCTATGGAAAATTGTATGGAGATATCTTAAGGAACTTCAAGTAGACCTACCATTTGATCTAGCAATTCCACTGTTGAGTGAATGCCCAACGGTAATAAAAAATTCATTTTATAAAAAGGACACCTGTAAATGAATGTTTATAGCAGCAAAATACATAATCACAAAGACATGGAGACAACCCAAGTCCCACCAATACATGAATGGATTAATAAAATGTGTTGTATGCATACTACGGAGTATTACTCAGTCATAAAGAAATCTAGTATCTTTTGTAACCTGAATGGAACTGGAGACCATTTTTCAAGGTGAAACTTCACTCTAATGGAGAAAGAAACACATGAATTCAATACCAGATTGGAATTGATTGATCAACAATTAAGTCCATATATAGAAGTAAATCTCAATGAAAATTAATCTGTGAGCATGGGAGAACGGGGTGAGTAAATGTACCCTTACTGGGTATGATGCACACAGAGTGGGGGTGAACTGCCATTCAATTTGAGCAAAAAACGGGGCATGTAAACAAAACAGATGCACCCCCTAATATTCTGAAAAAATTAAGTTAAAAAAAAAAAAACTAGTCTGGAATTGTCAAACCTGGTAAAAATAAATTATAATAACACATAATAATCTTCTCATGCCTGAGGGAAGAAAATTACATGGGAAAAACAGAAAATATATTGTCTCCATGAGTACATTAGTTTCCTAGAGCTACCTAACAAAAATACCATAATCTGGGTAGCTGAATAAATGGGAGTTTATTTTTTGACAGTCCTAGAAGTTCTAAGTTCCAAATTAAGTGTCAGCATGTTTGAAGTCTTAGGAGACCTCGCCCCTTGGTTTGTAGACATCTGGTTGACTCCTCAAGTGCATCACACAGCCTTTGCTGTGGGCCCTCCCCCCACATCCCTGGTTTCACTCTCTGTACGTTCTAATCTTCTTTTCCTCTAGTATAAGGACACTTGTTTAGATTGGATTAGGTACCACACTGATAAATCATTTTATCTTACTTATCTTTGTAAATAACCTGTCTTTAAATAGTCATATTCTAACGTTCTGAGAGTTAGAGCTTCAAAATATGAATTTTGGGAGACACACTTCAGTTGATAAAATAACAGTAAGATTATTCTATATATTTTATGTGAGTAAAAGTATATCTTAAACAGAAAAGAATAAATTTTATAATGTTAGCTAATTTTATCCGGGCTACTTTGAAACACAGTTAACTTTATTTTATATTCTTTATGTTAAAAAACACAGCAGGTATGTATGAAAAGAAGGATAGTATAGAAAATAAAAGCTTGTAGCATTGACCCGCTTTCTAACACTTTTAACCTAAAAATGCTGGTATATCATAAATTACATTCAGCTCAGTGTCATGAATGTAAAAGCTGTAGAAAGTGATAAGAGTTTTGAAATTTTCCACCACTACTTGTGATATAAATTGAACCGTTAAACAGGAGAGCATTTCAACATTATATATTTTTAAACAAACAAAAGAAGTGATGAATATTTGTCTTACCCCTGACATTTTCAAAGAACAAACAAATGACCCAGAAACTGAAAGAAAAGAAGTTGCTGTATAACTTTTATCATATTTCTTTTTACACATTTTTCAATATGGCATTGCAAAGATACATTTGTTGCCTGTTACACAGCTTGACCTAACCTAGATCATAATGCATAAGGATGTTAGTATTTCAAAAGCACATTTGTCATTCCAGATAATATATTGGAAAAGAAATATAATTTTAAAAGGTTGGCTGCCTTTTGATGTATTTCAACAGTAATCTGGTATTTATCTAATCAATAGACTGAACATTATTAAAATAGGTTCATACTCGAATGCTTCATGTTCCTGAATTCTTATGATTATTCATAAATATAAAAGGATGAAAACATTGTTGAATTTTAGGAGAAAAAGTGATGCTCATTTTCTAGTTAATATGAAAATAGGATGTTGCCATTTAATATTTTCATAGATATAATTTCATATTAAATAAAAGGTTAGTATAATCACGTCTCCAAATTTTTCTAAATGTTTATCAGGTTATCATTTTTAAATGTTGCATTAGTCAGTAGTTATGTAGAAAATCACAGTAAACTTGTTTTTATCAAAATCTATTATCTAAAAATTTTAATGGATATTATATGACTGTGCCAGTTATCAGCAAAACACAATAAAAATTATTATGGCTTTGCCTTAATAAAATATATTTAGTTGTGATCATCTACTCAATTTTAAAGTATCCTTTGAGTAGTGATTCTTTTAAGAAAATGAATTTGATCTCTGCTGAATTAGGTTTTTGTCCTAAGATAGTTTAAGAAAAAATTCCAATATTTTCCAGGAATTTAATTTGCTATTTGGAAGTTCAATTCTGTATACAAAATTTACATGTTTAAATGCCAATACTAAAGTTATCTTATTATATCTTTATCCTGCTATTGAGGATGTTTCATATTTTTTAAATTATTCTCTTGTTTCTAAAATTCGATTTAAAATAATCAGATGACCTGGTGAGAGACAAAAAAAAACTAATCTCATAATTTTTCAACTGTATTCCACATTCAGGAAGTACATTGTGCTACCCTTGTCACTACTGGGAATTTTTGCTAATACTCTCTGAATATTAACTCCAATGGACATTTGTGATTAATAATAAACATTTTCACAATCATTTTCAATAATTTATTATAGAAGACAAGAATAATAAACTGGTACATATGAATAGTTAAAATCTTATTTTTAACAATATTATTTTAGAAGAAAAAGCATTATCTCATATATGCAGATGAAGACAAATTGTCTGCAAATAATGGAGCCTCCTTTTTCCCCCTCCTCTGTGTCTTATACTCGTTTGCTTTTGTCTTCTTACTGCCTCGGATTTTATTTTCAGTTATTTCTCCAATTTCAATTTGTTTTTCCTCCCAGACTCTGTTTCCCTCAGAGAAAATATGTTATCTTGGCATATTTCCCTTGTGCGTCTCTGGCAGGTTTTCTAGCTGTCTTATTTGGGGAAGCCGAGTTTTCCCTGGGGTGCCCACTGCCTCATTTTATACTTTGCCAAGATGTTCTTTGCTCTTTCCTTATTTCTTCTCTTTTCTCTGAGGAGAGACTGGTTTTTAACCTGTTTCCTTTCATTTAACTCTTACCAACTGCAAACCACATGTTTTTAGCCACATTAAAATAGGCAAATGAGAATATCGCTTTGGGGATTACAGGAGGTTGAGTTTCAATAGCCCGCACCAACATTTGACATATCGCTTGTCACCTCCTTAGAGAATTCTCTATCAGTTTGAGATAATGAAAGGCTCCCTAGTCTTTTCCACTGCATTCTAGTATCTTCTTGAGAGAATCCAGAAACATAATCTATTATTTGTTTGTATGTGTCTGTCTGTATAAAAATGCCTGTGTTTCCCAAGGGTGAAGAGTAAAACTCAGGAGCAATATAATCCAAGGTGCAGAGTGGAGAAGGTACTCACACCATTAGGCAGAGGTGTGATAGCCGGTTTTGTCATTTGAGGATGCTGACGAGGCATTGTGCTACAAAAGGAAAAAAAGGAATCGTGCCCACTAGAATACCCTCTAAATTGAGGTTCTTTTGGTTGCAAGCCACAAATTTCAACTTTAGCTCACTTTAGCAAAATCGTGTGGTGAGCTCACATCTATAGAAATGTAAAACTGCAGGTTAGAAGTTTGTTAAAACCAAAGACATTTCCCGGAAGGAGGAAACAGGCAAAATAGGATCTATCTTATAAAGTCTTTTCAAACTTTCAGGTTCTTTTATCAGTTTCTTGACAGTTTATATTAAATATAGAATAAAAATCCTGAGCTTATGCAAAATATCTGCCCTCTAGCTGTGAGAAAAAAGGCGATCTATTGTATAAAACCAAACTCCATTCAATAAAAATAAAATAATTCCACATAATACCATCAAGACATGGGGATAAATGCAAGGTAGGTTAAGGCAAAAATAAAATGTCCACTATAATAAAATAATTTTAGTGCCTAATTTAGTTCCTTACATACATATATTCCTAAAATGTTAAGATATTTCAGAAACAAAAATATTTTGTCTCTTCCATAATTTTAGAAAATCTAAAATTGTGTTTAGTTACATTATTATCCTGATTTACATTTAGCTTCTCAAAATATAACCCCTCATTAATACCATTGCAATAGGTTTTCATTATTTTAAAAAGTGATAAATTCCTGGTATATTTAGCCATTGTTGGCAGGGTAATATAGGAAGACAAAAATTAAATTTCTTAAATATATAAAGACATTAGAATCTGCGGATAGAAATAAAGGCAAGGTTTATAACCTTTAATTCTGTAGTTACAAGACCCCAACTTCCAATGAACATATGTTCCCTCAGATTTTGTCAGAATTCCAGCTAGTACAATTTCTCTTTATGGTGAAATGACATAATCCCGCAGAGGAAGAGGGTTTCAGTGGTTCTGTCTACGTAGTGTGTCAGTTTTCTTCCACTAACTGTCACCATCTGGCATGGTACAGGTTCCATTCAATCAGCATATCATCAATTTCATAAACCATTATAATGTCATGTACAATGGAAAGACAATCAAGTTTTCTTTAGCATAAGCCTGGAGAATTCGTGGAGAATTATTGAAGCCATGAGTGGGACAGTGAAGACTTATTTTCTTCTTCAGAAGAAAAACTGCTCATGGTGATCTTTACCTATGTACCGGTTATTAGAAGATGTGCTACCCTGCTCTAGTACTGAAACTTTATTTAGAATAGCATCTGCAATTAGTAGGACCCATTAAGTTTTCTGTAATCCATTCTCACTTTTCAAGAGCAATCTCTCCTTTGCAAACGTTAAAAATGTAAGTTAAAAGTATCCAGGCACTGTGGCGGGTGCCTGTTGTCCCAGATACTTGGGAGGTGGGAGCAAGAGACTCGCCTAAGCCTAAGAGCTGAAAGTTGCTGTGAGCTGTGACGTCACTGCACTCTACTGAGGGTAACAAAGTGAGACTCTGTCTCAAAAAAAAAAAAAGTACGTTAAAAGTACATATTATGGGATTTAACTCCTTTGCATCTTGTTGGAGCTTCAATCTCTGAAATCCCTCCAGTGACATGGGATTGCTTTTGATTAAGTATTTTGTTAGATAGAAGCAGTTATAATGGCCTTCAGGCTCCCACTGGTCCAACACTAATGAGGATCTAAACCCAACCCTTGAATGCCTGAGCTCTGTAAGCCTCACTCTCACCGGTAAAGCAGTGACATTGGGGTCTTTGTTAGAACTAGTGTTAGGTGTTCTCCAATATTCTGATCATTTTCCCTTCCACAGTGCACTCTTGTCCAGGTAAATAATGCCAAGATGTACTAGAAGAAGGATGAGAAAAACTTGAATTCTATATTTTTGTCACTGTAGCAGGGTCTTCCTCAAGAGGACAAGCTGTCCTCTTTATTGAAGAATTTCTATATTGTGTATTGCCTTAAATATGATAATATTTTGAGGGTTTATGACTACTGTGGTGATTTAGTCATATTTCTTTCTTTCTTTCTTTTTTTTTTTTTTGTAGAGACAAAGTCTCACTTTATCACCCACAGTAGAGTGCCGTGGCATCACACAGCTCCCAGCAATCTCCAACTCCTGGGCTTAGGCAATTCTCTTGCCTCAGTCTTCAGAGTAGCTGGGACTACAGGTGCCCGCCACAACGCCCGGCTATTTTTTCATGCAGTTCAACCGGGGCTTGGTTTGAACCCACAACCCTTGGTATATGGAGCGGGCGCCCTACTCACTGCGCCACATATTTCTTCTATTCCACAGCTTTTCCATGTACAATAGAACCTCCATAGTTGACCATCTCCCTACATTGACCACCTCCTTAAGTCAACCTAATTTTCACACATCAGACAGGCACAACATGTACATATCAGCATAGGAGGCTTAGTTCCCTACGTTGACCACCTCTATATGTTGACCAGTTCATTACAGTTCTTTGGGTGGTCAACTTATGGAGGTTCTACTGTATATGAATCAAGAAAGAAGTATGCGGACCAAATTTCAGGTCTAGGATCATCATGATTAGTAAGAAACCCATGTCAAAGGTTTCTTTCTATATGGCAAATTATTATATTACTACGTACATATATTTTCTATTAAGGTAAATACAACTACTTTGCAATTAAATTCTGTTACTTTACTCTTGCCACCCAGGGTCCACTGTCTGAATTAAATGTAAGGAGTTGGGTAGTTCAATGGCAAATGTGGGCATTATAATTTCTGAATATAGAGAAGAGCCAATAGAGAGTTTTTAGAATGCTGAGATTCCACTTACAAAGATATGTATCAAAGACTTTATAAAGTAGTATTCTCTGGACTTTTCCAAGGGACATAGTTTTGACAGTGTTGCATGATAAATCTACTCTAATGTTCCAGTGTCGCTAATCTTCTGGATAATTCCTTTGCTGTATGCCAAGGAATTTTTAGCATTTCACTTTCATTTAATATAAACAACCTTTGAGCCTAGGATTTATTTCATATTCCAAACTGTTAGAGTCAATCCTTTTCGTGCTTGCTAAGATGGTACATAATTACAAATCTTACAAATTGAACATAGAATGGCTTCTTAGCTTCTCCCTATTAATCAATATAATCTGATACCTTTTATTTCTTTTTAAATTTCTCTGACAACATTATCAGGATCCACTCATGAACATTTGTTCTCTACTTTTACTCTACCAATGAGGTAATTTGGTATAATATTACCATTCTGGTTGTGTTTTGCACCTCTTCATGGAAAACATTTTTTATTTTGCCTTTTGAAACTAGGAATGAGTCCTGAAGAATATCAAAATCCTTCTACCCAGCAACTACTTCAGAGGAGAAATTTAAAGATTATTCGGATGATGGGAGAGTAAATTCCTCAAAGAAGGAAATGAAGTCTGATTCTACTGGAAAGGAAAATCAGAAGTAATTTGGGAGTTCAATGTCTCTACTATCATTAGAATCTGTCCATATGCCCCCATTCCAATTTGTAAAATTCCATTCCTTGCTAATCAATGTACTAACTTCATAATAATAGACTTTGAAAGATTGTAAATTCCATTTGTGTTGTAACTCAAGCACACACAGGATTAGACTCAGGGTCTGTTTTTTTGGGAATATCACTCCTGCTGCTATGGGAAATAATGATAGTTAAGCACAATCATAGACCTGTTGCTTTCCTTGCTCAGTCCTTTCCTTCATGAGACCACGAAGTTTACAATCTCCCCCCCCTTTTCCAGGGCACTTAGAAGCAATCAATCAATTGCACTATATTCATATTTATTGTTTTCGATTAAATACTTCATGACAATGACTGTTTATCTAAAGCCTTATAGGTATCCACAGGTGATAATTTAAGTAACTAATTTTTCAGTATTGTGTCCTCTTTTCCCCTGGAAATAAGATGATCAATGACCTATTACGAATCAATTTGAACACAGTTTTTAGATCAAGTCAGAGAATTAATTTCATATAGGTCATAGCCTATTCAGTGAGCCCATTTTATAATCTGTTCATCTGGATCAACTTCTAGTATTCAATTTTATATCAGTTAAAGTTTGATGAGATGGCAGAAGGACTTGGGGTAATATGTAACATATGATTCATTGTGAACAGTAGACTCTTCATAATCCTTAGAGTTGACTAAGCCCCATATGAAGAGCTGTGACCTCTGCATCTGGTGTTTGGTCTGCGGGGAACAGAGCCTGCCATGGAGGAACTCTAGATGACTTTCTATCTTTTTTTTTTTTAATATGAGAAAGAAAATCACTTCTATCTAATTTTAGCCATTATTATTTTTAGATTCTGTCACTTGCAGCCAAATATAATTCCTACCTTCTTTCATAAAACTCTATTTACCTTAATTTCTACACTATCTACATGGTGGATTGACTGTCCCGTCCATGTGAATTGTCCATTAAGTTCAATTATTTGACATAGTGCTTCCTGACTAGTTCTAACTGTGGTATGACTTCTCTTATACAAACTCCCTCAGCCCACATGTTGAAAAGTTACATGTATCTATTATAATTTATTTTGTCTAACCTTTACCTTTTGCTTATTCAGACACCTTCACAATTGGCACATTGCCTGAACACAATATTTGAATATTTACATCTTAAACTTCTTCTTCAGAATGCAAAGTAAATAAACAAATGACAAAGGTAAATTTGCATTTATTCTGTTTCTGGAGGAGATAACCTCATTAGTGGTAACCTCATTAGAAGCTTACTAAAACAGGAAAAAAACAATGAACTTTCAATTCAATTTTTCACACTTTTATATTTAGAACTTTTAAGCAAAAAATTTCAAACTTTTAAAACAAGATAAACTTCTTACAAATTCTGATTTGATTTCCAATTGTAAAAGAATTGCCATTTGGAAACCTAACTCTACCTAATCTGTAGATTTTGAGAGAATTGTACATATATGAATACTAACCTCCTTTTCCAAGATGCTTATGGTAGCAATAGGGCTAGAAAAACAGATGATATACTGAAAATGACTCACAGGTGTTTCTGGGCAACATGGTGATCAGACACCACATAGAGACCTAGATGGTGTTGAGTCTTGTGTGATAATGGATTGTGACTTTCTACTTCCACCCAGTAATAGTATAGCAAATTGCTATTTAATGATTTTGATGACTTCATTATAACTATCTATCACTTTCTTATAAACATGTACACAGAAACACACACACACACTCAGGAGAATACAGAGGGTTTGGCATGACAGTGACCTAGTCGGCAATCTAAAATAAGACAGGTTATGTTTTGGAAGGCATCAGTTATTTGAGAGTGATGTTGGAAACAAATGCTTAGTCAGTTTCTGAAATTCAATTAATTAGTTATTAAACTCAGTCATTGCTGTTTTCCCAAATGTATCTCCAGATTTCTGAAGGCTGTCCAAATGGCTATCTATATAACAAAATCTATATTCAAACACATTTCATGTAGATAATTATCCTATTCTGTAGACTGTGCTCTTCCATAAATGATAGACATTTTCAATTTTTTTTTCATAGTTAGTCATTACATTCCTGGGCTTGAAAGAGCATATAACATTGCAGCTTTCAAGGGTCCAATTCTAACATTTTTAGCTAATGTAATGAAAAAAAAGAGCTTTGGATAACCATCTTCAGTTACTTTTAACACCATGTAAAAACTGTGAAAATATACACTATTTTAATATGTCAGTTTTGCCTCCTGTTGTTTTAGTAATATATCCTAGGTTTCTGTTATTACCAATGAGACCCATTTGCTAGAATGAAAAATGAAGCATATTTCCTAAATTGTCACACAATGTAAGAAGACTGCACCAAAAAAAAAAAACATTAAAATACTAGTAAGTGAATGATTTCTGTGATCTAACTGTCCTACATGCAAGCTGTGAATACAGATTGTGTTTTATTTAACTCTATAACCAGTAGGCATCCAACCTTTTGCTTCCATGTTCAAAATTATGCAGTTCAACATGCAGAGGTATAGCTGGAGGCATAGATTCATCTATATGTCACTTCAATTCTGTTTACCTTCAAAATCAAATAATCCAGGATGCCTCTGTTATTGATATATCCTTTTAAAAAATATTTCTTTGGTTTTTAGTTGAAGATACACATTATTTAAATACTTTAAAACTAGTCACACACACAAAAATTCCTCTGAGGATATCTTCAATGTGTGCAATACCCAGGACTTGTCAGTTGAAACTAGAGAAAAATTGTATTTATTCTTGTTTGTTTTAAATGTTTATGCAAGCAATTGGCAGTAACCAAATATTTTACATACAAATGAGTCCACTCCTAATAGAAATCCAGAATTCTGTCAATCATGGGCTAGGGCGAAAGGGAAAGCTCTCAAATGAGATGGTTACCCTCCACTGAATTATATAATAAGTGGCTGCAGAATGTGAGGGTAAGTAACGACAGCCTGAATGGAAGCCAGTGGTAGGTAACAGAGTGATTTGTGACATTATCAGTGAATGGCAGCAAACAGATTGGGTAATGTCATGAATAAAATGTTGATGTAGACGGTCTGCTATTTATTTCTAAGTCACTCAAACAAGCAAATGCAATTAACTTAGAAGACTATCTCATTGCATTGTTCAAAAACCAGATTGTTGAGAAAAAACCCTAATTTTTTCAAGCCCATAAAGAAAATTAAAGTAATGGGCTAAATGAATATGAGTATATTCTCATATAATGAAATAATATCACTAACAAGAAATCGAAATACTACATAATGAGCTGTTATTAAATGTACTGGTAATGTAAAAAAAGGAAGAGATAGTGGAACTCACTTTTAAAGAAGAACTTATATTAATAAATGGGTGGTCACTGCAAAAGTTTTGTGGCAGACAGTTCAGGTCTATTATTTTACTTTCAAGAAGCACAGTCAACATCATCTTGTCTGATACACCTGTGCAAATTTCAGTTTTCTCAGCTGTTTGGTGTTTCTGGGAGGGCTTCATTTGTTTCTATCCATGCAGATTTTACATTTCTTGATTTTTGTATATCTCAAAACTTTCCTAATGCCCCATAGTTCAATTAAACATGCTATTAATTGAGAATGGAATTATTAAGGCCTTCAAAAATTTGTATTATCATATAAATAAAAAACAGTAACACATTCTGCTAGAAAACATAAGCAAAAATGATTTTATCTTTTTAATTTTGCTTAGAATAGGGCTTCTGTGAGATAACTGTCATTTAAAAGATAGCAGAGAGTTGTCTCCTCAGACAAGTAGCCAGAATGCCAGTCTCATAAAAAGCAGCAGAGAAAAACCATAGAGATGTAAGTAAAAGTTACTCACATGAGGGCGGAATCAAAGCTCATCTTAAGGCATCATGGGTAAAGCAGATGGGAGTTGTCCATCGTAACACCTGATTCAGCGTCGAAGTGCCAAGAGCACTCATAGTGTCCTGCTGTGCCGCAAATTAGAAGAAGTTCCTTTTAATTGTTATAATATTCCATTTTTTCATCACCTTTTCTTTTCATTTTTTTCTAAGTTGTGTGCCAGCCTGTGGTTAGCAGGGATTTGGTAGATAGAAAGTGAGATTTCTATCTGAACAAAGGATGAAAGGGAACTCCATGCCCAGAAAGCTGTCTGAGGCTACAGGTTGGGCTCTTCACTATGCTACTCAACTACAAAAGGTCATTCACTTAACTGGTTTTCCCTCGGAACTACTGAGATATAGTAACAGTCTGATAATAGCAGACTGTTAAAATCAAATTAAAATTCTTCATGGGTTCTCATTGTTGCCAAACAAGGTCATGGATATAAATGCTGAAAACATACTAAATATCACTATCCATAAGCAAATAATTAGGTGCTCCAGGAATAAAAAGGAATTATGTAACCACCATCTTTAGCCCTATTCTTAAAATAGATCCTTGTTGTAAATAAAGTAAAATTCTGTAAAGGTGAGCATATGACTAGTTGATGGGATGTTCCAGTGAAAAAGCTATTGCTGCTTATTTGGTTTGGACAGCTTATAAAAATGTCATGTGTACATCCAGAAATAGACAGATACAGGCATACAAATGCACACTCACACACACACACACCCCTGACAGGTAAGTGTTTTATTATCCTTGCTGCATAAATTCACCAAACACCCTAACAAACAGCAGGTGATTATTAGTAGCTCATAGCTCATTACCATTTATAGTTTAAACACCAAGGTGAGTTACCACCATTAACAATGAATCAGTTAATCATGAAATTCTAAAGCATGCTAATAAATAGAAATTTAATAGTCTTATTTCTCCTTATAAATTGAGATATACAGACCATTTTATTCTCTGAAAATAGTAATGAAATCATTGCTTAACAAGATGAGAGATTTACCAGACATACAGAATTGAGGAAAACACTGTCCCTGTTATTAATATACCAAGGTGTAAATACAGAGACAAAAAATGCTCTAAAGAGTACAAAACTATGTACTAATTTTTACCTTAGAATATAATAAGTATATAAACTAAATAAAGTGGGGTAAGCAGGAGGGAATGGTCAGCTTGTAGGTACATGTCAGATTTCCAGAGGAATTAGGGGACAAGTGTAAAGGGGGTTTTGTTGAATAATTGCCTAGGAAGTATGGTAAGGGCAGCTTAGAGCAATCTGATTTGAGAACTCTCTGATATTTTATATTTTATCAACACTTATGTATTTAAGAAATTCATAGTTATTCTCTATTTTTCACTCACACTGAATTCTGATGGCAAAAGAATTTCTTCTTCTCAGTGAAGTTATTCTGGCCAGGTGCAGTGGCTCACTCCTGTAATCCCGGCACTCTAGGAGGCCAAAGTGGGCTGATTGCTTGAGCTAACGTGTTCAAGACCAGCCCGAGCAAGCGTGAGACCCTGTCTCTACTAAAAATAGAAAAAAAAAAAATCCAGCCAAGTGGCCCATACCTGTAGTCCCAGCTACTCAGGAGGTTTGGCCAAGAGGATTGCTCAAGCCCCAAGGAGTTTGAAGTTTCTGTGAGCTGTGATGCTATGGCACTCTACTCAGAGTGACAGAGTGGGACTCTTTCTCAACAAAGAGAAGCTATATTTTAAACCAGTAGATCAAAAGAGGATTTATAATAGCTTTTGATTTTTGTTTAGCAATAAAGTCTGATTCAAGTAAGATAAAAAGTTGAAATAGTTATTGTATAATTCGGTCAGTCTATTAATATGTTAGAAATAGATATATTCATAATCCATCAACACCAGAATTATGTTTAAATGTTGTAATCAATAATTTTACCTAAAATACATGGTAAGTAGTAAATGTGTAATTTAGGAAGAGATACAAGCCTGGAAAACTTGAAAGAAATTCCTGATATCATAGACCTTCCACTTATAATGAGAAAATGACAAATTTTAAAATTTAATACAAATTAATCAAATGTATTAAGTTGCCAACAAAGGTAATCAAACTCATGGCGTTTGGAGAAGTATGCAATATGAGAACTTATCGATCTGGGGGAAGTGGAATAATGCTTAGAGAAATTTTCAGCAAATAAGTGATATTGACTTTATACAGGATGGATAAGAGTAATAAAGAAAGAGTGGTAGGATAATGGAATCCAGTGATGAAATAGTATTTATGTGAATTCCTTGAGGTATAAAGAAACTTGAGACTATTTGAAGATGCAGCTAGAAGTTCTGTTCTTCATGAACATTGTAAGGAATCCAAAAATTCAAACATAAATATTATTTCCCCAACAAGTTCAAGAGTGTCTTACTAACCAAAGTTGCTCAGTATTGTCTATCTTATTAAGATTACCTACAAAGCTGCTTCTAGAGCTCAAATATTATGATTAGATACAAATTTAGAACTGATACCAGAATTTCGTCTTCATCGGGTTCTTCATCTCGGTGATTCGAAGAATGAATCAACAGATCACAGATCAGTGGTAAGACAGAATTTATTTACAGAAAAGAATACAAAAACTCCAAAGCTCCTGGCAGAGAGGAAAAAACCCAAGTCGGAGAACAAAAAGCGCTCTCTCTCTCTCTCTCTCTCTCTCTCTCTCTCCCCATCTTTCTCTCTCTCTCTCTCTCTCAGCTCTTTGTCCAGGGGTATATATAGGCACATGGGTTCCTTGTAGTTATATGAGATCAGGAAATGAATGGATACAGTCCTGTCCACTGAGGCAAGGTGAGTGAGTGCATTAATGAAAGAACACAGTCCCTTCTGCTGGGGCAAAGTGAATGAATATATTAATGAATGGACATAGTCCATTCACAAAATTAAGGCCTAGGAAACTTACATGAAATTAACCTAGGCATAGGAAAAGGGGAATCCCTGTTCAGTTATAAGTGTAAGGGGAGGGAGACACCAAGGCGCAGATGTCTCCCCAACAGTTGACAGGCCCCTCAGGTGACTAGAGCCTCTGGGAGAGGGGTGGAGGGGTGGTGTTTTCACCCTGGGGGTGGGGGGGTTCACCCCCCTGCCTACCCTCCAGCCCACTGGTTCCTCTGTCGGCTACCACTGCACCAACACCACCCAGACCGAAGGGGCAGGTTCTCCAGCTCAGCTGAGCTGAGTTGGGTGAGGCGCCACCTGTCCTGTAACAGAACCATGGCCTTAGCTCTTCAAAGTAATAGCTTATTTTTTAACATAAACAATATTTGATTTTGCTTTGAATTATTAACTTATTAGTTGCCAATGAAATTTGACAATAAAAATTTCACATAGTTTGTGTCTAACGTCAAATTTTACACAGACAATTTACCCCCAGAGTAAATATTTAAATGCTTTTCATTAAATATCAAAATTTCAGTTTAAAAATGAGGACCTAGCTTATTTTATAGGTTGAATTTAATTTTATATAAAAAGTTGCATTTTTATAACTTTGCCTTAATTGTCATTTTTATTGATTTTTAAGCTGTAGAAATGGTATCTTATTATAAAAGTAGCTTTAAAAGTTATTGGAGGGGATCCCTGAAATAAAAAGCAGAAAGCAGCTCTGATGGAAACAAATACTTTAAAAATTAACAAAACAAGATTTAAAGCTGACAAGAAAAAAACTGGTGTTTCAAGATAGGGAAAGACTTATCTATAAAACAGAGAAAAGCAGGTGGAACCAGAGGTCGGAGCTGCCCTAGTGCTGAGCCCCGCTAGGAGAAGTAATTAAGATGGAAAGAATAAGTAAAATGTAGAGATTAAGGAAGAATGTTACAATAGAAGCTAAAAGTAGGTGTAACTTCTAGGACGTATAAGAAGTGAGAATTTGTAGACAGGTGGTGAGCCCTTTCCGCCATCCCTCCACTGTTGAGCTTTGCCTTCACTTTGTAGAGCTTTTGTTACTCTTTCAATAAACTCAGTGTCTTAACTTAGTGTGTAGGGTCTTCTATTTCATCCTGTTAGTCCCGTTGGGTAGGAAGAGAAGTTCCACCTGAGACACTCTGGCCAGGGTAAACCCAGAGTCTCCAGGGGGTACCTCTAGGAAGGCAGGTGGGGTATAGTAGCCCGATAAGGTGACAACCAAGCTTTTTCTCACTTTTTCCTATGAGAGGCAGTTGTTCTGTCCCAGAGAGCTGCCCCAAAGGGCCCATGCACCTTGTCAGCCTTAGTATTTGTTATTTGTTGGTGGTGTGACTCTCAATTCTCCGAGCACCCAAGGTTTAAAGTTCCAGCATGCTTTCACTATCAATGCAAATTGTACATTAATATCTTGAAAAGATGTATTTCTAAGATAAAATTCTGAGTATCCTTTCTTTCCAAATTTTATTTATAGACTTGAATATCAGGAAGTGTTCTTTCATGAAATTGTGATTCAACAGATTGACAAATCTTACCATTTCCAAACTGTGTTAACTTTTACCTTTCAACCATTAACTCCATGAGGTTAGTTTCTCTGAGAAAGAATACAAGCTGAGCTAGCGTACTCAAAATTCTAGAAAAATGAATAATGATTACTATTTTTAACATGAAAAATACACTAAAGTAAAGACAAGATAAGACTGTAAAATAGTCAGAAGGTCATTTAACCTTTGCAACACAGCCACCTTTATTCAATCTTTACTTTGTATGAAATGTTCTTTGGACGGATTAAATATTTGAAGCCCATTAATACCAATTTACACTACCTTTTATTTGTTACTTTAGGTTAAATTTCTTACCTATAAATTAAATACTGGTAATTTGGTCCACATTTTGTTTTCCTAGTTTAGCCCTATGTCACCAAATAATATTTAAAGAAAGAAAATTACTGCTTAATATAAATTGCTTTTCAGCATGATTATGTCCCAGATATTAAAAGTAAATAGTTTTACATTTAGACCTGAGAATTTAAAAGTCAAATACCGGATAAATTATAGGAAGCTGCAAAGGACACTCACTCTTGATGGCAAAATAGATATGAGTAGGATCCTATGAAATCTTAAATCCTTCTAAAATTATTTTGTCAACTAATACCATTAGTTATTGTTTGGAATTATATATAAAGTGAGTTTTTAACATGATAGATGAAAATAAAATTACACCAACATTATTCACAAATTATGGAATAGTAAAAGTATAATATATCCCAATAACATTCCTGGACATAAACCTCATTATTACTTTAACAATAGAATATTAAATACTCAAAGTTGTTGCTTTCATAATCTATATCTATGTACTATATATAGGCTGTACTAATTTTGACCAAAAACAGTGATTTCTGTAAAATTTAATAAATGCAAAATCTGAGCATATTCTATATTTCATATTTCTAATTTGTTTTCATTTGCAATTTCTTTTGGAAACTACTAATCTTTATAATATATGAACAAAGTCATGTTACAAACAAACAAGTATATTTAAGGAAAGATGTGTAAGCAATGAAAATTAATTCATTTGCCAGATTTTTTCTTTGGTGTTTAAACTACAGTAAGAAGTTTTCAGTTACTAAGAATCATCTGTTGTCTGCTAGTGTGTTTGTTGAATTTCCAAGACAAGAATAATCAAATCCTTTTATGTCAGAGGTAGGAGTATGTGTGTATGTGTGTTTGTGTGTGCACATGTGTATGTGTGCATACTCATGCCTGATTTGTTTCTGTGTGTACACAGGATTTCTTTATAAGCTGTCCCAAGTAAAATAAGCATCAACAGCTTTTTCAGGGTAATGTGAAAACTTTATCCGATAATTATAAACTCACCTTCAAATAATTTTATAGGACAATGATCCATTTAAAGAATAAGGTTAATCATACTGTCCATTTTCTTCCTTTTTATTGTAAAGTACACAATTATTTACTTGTGCTAATAAATTAAGAACAAAGTACTTGACTCCCAAATCAAAGTTGAATACATAGGATTCATGCATCTTCATTCCTGTGATGTTTCACTAAGAATAATGTTTTCCACCTCCATCCAACTTAGTACAAATGCTGTCCTTTGATTTGAGGACAATTAGTGACAATTAATGACACAGTGGTGCACGGGGGAAGGAGAGAGCAGACAGAGAGAGAAGGAAGGAGGGGGTGAGGGAAAGAAAACAAAAAAAAAAAAAAGGAAAGAAAATAGGGACTAATTCTCACACAAATTGGATTCAATTTTGACCAAAATACATTACTTAAACATTAATTTTTAATTCAAGTTGTCAATATGTTGTTTAGGATATTGCATCTTCACTTATAAGTGAAATATGTTTGTAATTTCCCTTTATAACAATATATTTTCTCCAATTTCACTGTCAGGTGTATACAGATCAAGTAGAATGATTTTGAAATATTTCTTCTTTTTCCATTGTCTGTAAGATTTGGCATGATCTATTTTTTGAAACTCTATTTTTATTTATGCAATATTAGTTGATTATTTTTTGAGACTCTGGAAAAAAAATAAAAAGTTAACTGATACTTCATACTGAGCTTCAGAATTAAAGTATTCTACAATAGATATACTCTTATTTGACAATGTGAACGTTACTTTCTTGTAACTAATAATTAGTTATTAGTACTTTCTTACTAATTACTTAATATTTTGATGTAGTAATCATCTGTTTTCTTTTCTGAATATATTTATCTTCATTCATTTTTACCTGGTTTTTGTTTCTAATCCTTATCTTAAACATTGTTAATGTTATTAAATTTTAAGCCTTTTAAATCTGTGAAGGCAAAAAGTGGAAACCTAATTAATACATGTATATGCAAAAAGTAAAAAACAAACAAAAACAAAGTACTTGGCTCCTGGCATTCTCTGAATTTAAAGCTTTTATTGAAGAGAAAACATTACTTGAAATGAAAAATAATACCTAAAATGTTATTTTTAGGCAGATTTCACTTAAGCCAAGCATCACACTTTTATCAACAACACAGAGCTTGGATGTTTCACATGATTAACCTGGGTCATATGTAACCAATAAATCAACTGAAAATCCTTTAAATATTAGAACTACAAAAGCTTATAAAAATAAACTAATATATTTTTTATTTTTACATGTACATGTGTTTATTAGTTTTCCACTTTCTGCTTTCACAGAATTAAAAAGGCTTAAAATTTAATAACAATAACAAGGATTAAGATAAGAATAAGAAACAAAAACATCGTAAAGAATGAATGAAGATAAATACATTCAAAAAGTCTCTACCTTCGGGTGGCTCCTGTGGCTCAGCGAGTAGGGCGCCGGCCCCATATACCGAAGGTGGCGGGTTCAAGCCCGGCCTCGGCCGAACTGCAAAAAAAAAAAAAAATAGCCGGGCACCGTGGCGGGTGCCTGTAGTCCTAGCTACTCGGGAGGCTGAGGCAAGAGAATCGCTTAAGCCCAGGAGCTGGAGGTTGCTGTGAGCAGTGTGACGCCACGGCACTCTACCCAGGGCGATACAGTGAAAAGTCTCTATTTTCTTTCCTTTGGTTTTATTTTCATTCCCTCACCCCCTCCCTACTTCTCTCTCTATCTGCTCTCTCCTTCCCCCATGCCCTTCTGTATCATTAATTGTCATTTATCGTCCTCATATCAAAGTTGAATACATAGGATTCATGCTTCTCCATTCCTGTGATGTTTCACTAATAATAATGTTTTCCACCTCCATCCACGTTAGTATAAACACTGCAAAATCTCCATTTTTTGATGGCTAAGTAATATTCCATGGTATACATATATTGCAATCCATTCCTGGGTTGAAGGACATTTAGGCTGTTTCCACATTTTAGCCATTGTAAATTGGGCTGGGATAAACAGCCTAGTACAAGTGTCTTTATAATAAAAGTTTTTTTTTTTTTTTTCTTTCTGGAGAGATGCCTAGTAATGGCATTGCAGGATCAAATGGGAGGTCTAGGTTGAGTTCTTTGAGGTTTCTCCATACTTCCTTCCAAAAAGGCTGTATTAGTTTACAGTCTCACCAGCACTGTAAAAGTGTTCCTTTCTCCCCACATCCGCGCCAGCATCTGCAATTTTGCGATTTTCTGATATAGGCCATTTTCACTTGAGTTGGATGATATCTCAGGGTGGTCTTAATTTGCATTTCTTTAATAATTAGAAATGATGAACATTTTTTCAAGTGTTTAGTGGTCATTGGTCTGTCGTCTTTGCAGAAGATTCTATTCATCTCTCTTGACCATTGATGTATGAGATTGTTAGTTTTTTTCTTGTAGATTAATTGAAGTTCTGTATAGATTCTGGTAACTAAACTTTCGTCAGATTCAAAATGTGCAAATATCCTTTCCCATTGGGTAGGTTGTTGTTTGCTTTGGTTGTTATCTCCTTGGCTGTACAGAAGCTTTTCAGTTTAATTAAGTCCCATTTGTTTATTGTTACAGTTGTTGCTATTGCCATGGCAGTCTTCCTCATAAAGTCTTTCCCCAGGCTGATATTTTCCAATGTTTTTCCAGTTCTTTCTTTGAGGATTTTTATTGTCTCATGCCTTAAATTTAAATCCTTTATCCATCTCAAATCAGTCTTTGTGAGTGAAGAAATGTATGCATCCAGTTTCAATCTTTTACATTTGCATATCCAATTCTTCCAGCCAGCACCATTTATTAAACAGGGACTCTTCCCCCCAGTGAATGCTCTTGTTTGGTTTATTGAAGATTAGATAGCTGGAAGTTGTTGGTTTCATTTCCGGATTTTCTATACAATTCCAAGTATCTATGTCTCTATTTTTGTACCAGTACCATGCTGTCTTGACCACTATGGCCTTGTAATACAGCATAAAATCTGGTATGGTGATACCCACGGCTTTGTTTTTATTACTAAGAACTGCTTTAGCTATACGGGTTTTTTTCTGGTTCCATGCAAAGTGCAGAATCATTTTTTCCTGGTCTTGAAAGTAGGGTGTTGGTATTTTATTTTGCGTTGAAATGGTAAATTTCTCTGGAAAGTATAGATATTTTAACAATGTTGATTATTCCGAGACATGAGCATGGCTCATTTGTTAAAGTCCTCTGCTATTTCCTTTCTTAGGGTTTCATAATTTTCTTTATAGAGGTCTTTGACCACTTTTTTAAGCTGTATTCCTAAGTATTTCATTTTCTTTGGGTCTATGGTGAAGGGAGTTGTGTCCTTAGTTAACCTCTCATCTTGGTTGTTGTTGGCATATACAAAGGCAACTGACTTGTGGACATTGATTTTATATCCTGAGACATTACTGTATTTTTTGATGATCTCCAAGAGTCTTATAGGTGAGTCTTTGGGGTCCTCTAAGTATAAGATCGCATCATCTGCAAAAAATTTTGACCTCCTTTGCACCCATCTGAATGTCCTTTATTTTCTTGTCTTGTCTAATAGTATTGGCTAAAACTTCCAGCACTATGTTGAATAGCAGTGGTGACAGAGGACAACCTTTTCTGGTTCCAGTTCTAAGAGGAAAAGCTTTTAGTTTTACTCCATTCAGTAAAATATTAGCTATGGGTTTGTCATAGATAGCCTTGATCAGTTTAAGGAATGTGCCAACTATACCTATACTCCTCAGTGCTCTAATTAGAAAACGATGCTGGATTTTATCAAATTCTTTTTCTGCATCTATTGAAAGGATCATATAGTCCTTGGTTTAGCTTCTGTTGATAAGGTGGATAATGTTTATGGACTTTCAAATATTAAACCAACTCTGCATCCCTGGCATGAAACCTACTTGATCATGATGTATGACTTTTCTGATGATAATCTGTAATCTATTGGCCAGGATTTTATTGACAATTTTTGCATCTATATTCATTAGTGAATTGGTCTCCTTTTTACTGGGGTCTTTACATGGTTTTGGTATCAGGGTGATATTTGCTTCATAGAACGTATTGGGGAAGATTCCTTCCTCCTCAATTTTTCGGAATAATTTCTGTAGTATAGGAATAAACTCTTCCTTGAAAGTTTGATAAAATTCTGGTGTGAAGCCATCTGAAATAGGGCATTTTGGGGGGGGAGTTTTTTTATTCTTTCCTTGATCTTAGTGCTTGAAATTGGTCTGTTCAGGGGATCCATTTCATGAGGTTAGTCTAGGGAGTTGGTGTGATTCCAAATATTGATCCATTTCCTTCACATTGTCAAATTTCTGGGTATAAAGTTTCTGGTAGTATTTGGAGATAATCTCTTGTATTTCTGTGACATCAGTTTTTATTTCCCCTTTATGATTTCTGTTTGAGGTTGCTAGAGATTTTACCTTTATATTTCTAGTTAGTCTGGCCAAAGGCTTATTTATTTTGTTTACTTTTTCAAACAACCAAATCCTTGCTTCATTAATTTTCTGAATGATTTTTTTTGTTTGTTTTCAATTTCATTGATCTCTGAGTTAATTTTGGATATTTTTTTTTCTTCTGCTGGGTTTAGGATTAGATTGTTCTTCTTTTTCCAGTTCTATCAGACGGGTTGTGAGTTTGTTGATATACTCTCTTTCTGGTTTTTGAATGTAGGCTTCTAAAGTGATAAATTTTCCTCTCAGGACTGCTTTTGCTGTATTCCATAGGTTTTGGTAGTTTGTGTCTTCATTTTTGTTATACTCACGGAAGTTAATGATTTTCTTTTTTGTTTTTTCCTGCACCCAAGTGTCATTCCGCATAAAGTTATTTAACTTCCTTGCTTTTGTGTGAGGTTGAGTATTTTTGTTGGAGTTGAGTACCACTTTTAGTGTCTTGTGGTCTGAAAAGATGCAAGGTAGAATTTCAATTCTTTTGATGCTGCTGAAGTTTGTTTTGTGTCCTAAGATATGATCAATTCTGGAGAATGTTCCATGGGATGATGAGAAGAATGTATATTCTATATCTTTGGGATGGATTCTTCTATACACATCTATCAAGCACAGTTGTTTTAAATTCTCTTTTAAATCTCTAATATCTTTATTTAATTTCTGTTTAGAGGAACTTTCCAGCTCTGAGAGAGGGGTGTTAAAGTGTTATTGGATATTGTACTACTCAGACAAAGCAAGGTCTGTTTCAAGAATCTGGGAGCATTTAAATTGGGTGCATAAATATTTAAAATTGAAATATTTTCTTGTTGTATTTTTTCTTTAACCAATATGAGGTGACCATCATTATCTTTCTTGACTTTAGTTGCTTTAAATCCACATGTATCTGAGAATAAGATTGCAACCCCTCTTTTCTTCTGAGTTCCATTACCTGAAAAATTGACTTCCAACCCTTCACTCTGAATTTTCATTCATCTTTTGATGTGAGGTGTGTTTCCTGCAGATAGCAAATAGATGGCTTGGGTTTTTTAATCCAATCAGCCAATCTATGCCTCTTCAGTGGGAAATTGAAGCCATTGACATTTATTGAGATAATTGATAAGTGTGGTAGCATTCTATTCATCTTATTTTTGAAAGTCTGTTGGTTACTTAGTCTTTTGCATCATTGGGGCAACTAGGTTCAGTCCTATATTTTATGGATGTTTACTTTGCTGAAGGTTCCTTGTGATGGTCAGTGTGTAGTGCAGGTTGAAATATTTCTTGTAAAACTGGTCTTGTGACAAATTTCCTCAATGCTTGCATATCAATAAAAGATTTGATTTCTCCATCAATTTTAAAGCTTAGCTTGGCAGGGTATAGATTTCTGAGCTGGAAATTGTTCTGTTTAAGTAGGTTAAAGATAGATGACCATTGTCTTCTAGCTTTTATTAAAGAGGTCTGTGGTCACCCTGATAGGTTTGCCCCTGTAGGTCAGTTGGCACTTACTCCTGGCAGCTGGCAAGATCTTTTATTTTGTCTTGACTTTAGATAAATTCATCATAACGTGCCTTGGAGAAGTTCTATTTGAGTTGAGGTGACCAGAGGACTGAGATCCCTCTGAAAGGTGTATGTCAGAATCTTTGGTGATATTTGGGAAATTTTCATTTATAATATTCTGTAGAATGGCTTCCATTCCTCTGGGGCATTCTTCTTTCCTTTATGGGATACCTATAACTTGTATGTTTGAACACTTCATAGAGTCGCATAATTCTGTCAGTGAACATTCTGCTTTCTCTCTCTTATTTACGGCCTCATTAACTATCTGAGTTATCTGAAGAGCTTTTTCCTCTACCTTTGAAATTCTCTCTTCTGCATGATCTAATCTGTTGTTGATCCTTTCTATTGAATCCTTAAGTTCTCTAATTGACTGCTTCAGTTCCTTCAGCTCTGCTACATCCTTTTTATATTCTTTATATCTTTCATCTCTTATTTGATTCTGTTTTTGAATTTCCTTTTGGTTATTATCCACCTTCTTAGCAATTTCTTTCATTGCTTTTTGATTGTTTTCCACTTTCTTGGCAATTTCCTTCATTGTTTTCATTATCTGTATTTTAAATTCCCCTTCTGTCATTTCTAACATTTCTTTATAGGAGGAATCTTCTGAGGTAGCTATCTCACGATCCCCAGAAGGGGTTACTCTGGACTGGGATTTCACGTTGCCAGGATTTTTCTGCTGATTCTTCCTCATGAGTGCTTTCTTGTATCTGTTTCCTTACCCTAATTTTCCTTTTACTTTTTCTTGCTCTTTAAGTTACTGTAGCGCTGGCCTAAAGTTTTAATGAGTCCTTCTGGTGCGAGACCAGAAGGATGAAAAGATTGAAGACTAAGAAGGGAAAAAATATACAATGAAGAGAGAAAAAAAGAAAGAGAGAGAGAAAGAAGAGGAGGTGAGTAAAAGGAAATATTGACCCCCCCAAAAAAGAAAGGCAATGAAAGAGAGAAACAGGAGAAATATAGGTGGGTAGTAGGATACTATGGCCCAACCTTAAAGACCTCCAACCTCCAGGGGTGCTGGTTTGGGGATTCCCTTGAGGTCAACAGCTCTTTGCCAGCCAGCTCAGACATAATATCCCTCTTCCACCAGGTAGAGAGGAAAGACATACTGTAAATCAAACTGAAACAAACAAGCAAAAACCCTTATGGGATAGAATTGGGGGGGGAATAATAGGGACAAAAACATAGAAAAAATAAAATAATATTTACAAACCTATTAGAATGTGAACATGCAGGAAAATCAAACACATTTGAATAGAAAACTCATTTTTAAAAATATTTCTTATACATAAATTAAGATTTTCTTTATTAACATTCCAAGATGTAAATTAAATAAAATAAAAGTGGAATGAATTAGAGAAGGAGAGAATCACAGGATCTGGAGGAGAGACATAAAACAAAGAGTTGACATTTCTTTCATTTAGTTTCTCCATTGTGGTCTTATTTAGTACTTTGCTCTGATTTTGTATTAATATGCCATACCTTGCAGTCTGCCACTGTTATCATTGTATTTTTGGCATTGTCATATATGGTCTCAATTTTGTATATACTCATGTGTTGGCGACCATCAGGCTCTTTAACCTAAAAAGGCGCCGGGAGTCCTTCTCCTCCCCGCCGCAGCTCGCGCCGAAAAGCCTGGCCCGTATGGTCATTGGCCCTCCCTAAAAAGGTCACAATAAAGCCTATTGGCCGGTTTGAGCCTGGCCAGCCACGGCCTAAGATAACGTCA